>LQRL01169991.1:2877-14062 GCA_001703475.1 Hydroides elegans | reverse complement strand
ATAAAACTGTAATCCATATATGCGATTGTAAAATAAAATAAGATGGAGCAAGTTGTTTATAAATCGTTCACAAGAATAATTACAAACTAATGACAAACATAGCCCACCCTCAACTTCCGGTTTAAGAACCCTATCTACACATCCTTACACATTTTTACACCCATCTTTACATCTTTGCATTCCGATTTAATTTTATCAGAAGTTGCCATCAGAAACATTAGGACATGGCCACACGGGAAGCTTCATCGACCCCTAACAAACCGTGTTTTAGTTAATTCCTTATGGGAAACTCTTGTTGCGGTTTAAAAAAAAAATCTTTATGCGTTGTTGAAATCCGAAAAAGAATTCATTAAAATAACATATTATTACGGAAACAGCTCGAAGAGCTTTCCATGGGGCCAGACCCTAATTCGATAATATGCTTTGGGCCAAGAACACTGCAAATTAAACTCCTACACTATCACTATGACTATAGAGGGATACGAGACTTAAAGCTGATTGTCCAGAGTATTAAATGTAAATTTATGTTTTGTTGTCCTTGTTTGAGCTTCTTGTTTGTCAAAAACAGTATAGAAACTAAATACAAATATGCTTTATTTTCAAATTTATCTACAAAAATATATGTATAGAAACCACAAATGTCGATTCTGACGTCATACAAACTCAACTCATCACAGCTCTTTTGAACTATAAATCATGGGTTGATATGTTTACAAGGCCAACACCAGCTATTTGTGTGATGAATAAAAAAAATCAAGGTCATATTAAGAGAAGCTCAAAGAGAAGGTTTTTATGCGAATCTCCGAGCAATTGGATGAAAAGAGTAAAAGGAGAAAGTGAGCTCCCGGTCTGACAAATTAAGGGAGAGCAGTTTGTCCGTCAAGGTCAATATGGGTGTAATATGATATGAAGTTATCGGGGAGATGCGTGCAACCCGTTTGAAATTTTCTCTCTTTTTTTTTCTTTTCTTTTTTTTTCTATTTTTTTTATAGGGAATGAAGATGTTCACAAAGCTATAACACAACGACTTACATAGGATTTTTTTTAGAAATTAATCGAAAGGTGACCGAAAAAAAGTTATAACGTTCACTTTTTTATTGATTCTTAATGCTTGGTGAATGGTCGATTCCTCTCGCCAGTTACGATATCCTTTTGTAGATGCAGTCTTTTAAATGTTTCGGTAAATTATATATATTCTACCATACCCTTCCTGAATTATTTCATATTTTGCTGTTTTTCCCACCCCATAGTCAACTACAGCTAATTAGACTCAATATCCCGCCTTCACATTTCAAGACGGTATATACCTCTTGATATTCCAAAAATATCATGTTATTTGTCGTTTAAAAAAATATATATAACGATCATTTCTCCCATGGTCTCGCATAGAGCTTGCTGCGTCCCACGTCCGTGGCATGCCATTTTGTAGTCGGAATTTTATTCGATCGACAATGTTATATTTTACTTTAATTTAAATGATAACAATTTACGGCAAATTTTAGGTTTTCCTATTATGAGAAAAACATAAAGTCCATTTAACATTAAGTTCAATTAATCAAATAAATAGTTTAAACTATTTTTTTTTTGGTAAATATCGAAAAAGTTAAGCCACTCTCTAACCAATTAACAAGGGTAAATGTAACTTTATAATCGACAACAAAAGAAGTGTCTGGTTATTTTAGGTCAATATCTTTTTTTTTTTGAATTTTTGAATAAGCGACTAAAGAGTCCAAATGTACCAATTTCCTGTAATATTTCTGACATGATATTTCAAACATCTATGAAAATGCATCTTAGAGGATTTGTTACTCGCTATTTCGGTCGTTCATTTTCAAGAGTTCGCCGAATCGTAAATAGCAAATATATAATCGTAAACACTTATAAAATGAACAATATGTGCTGTTTAATTTGGTTCATGATAGATAAAAATAGACCAAATACTTTTTAAGTTACAGGGATTTGAACAACCGGTCACTTCTTTTGTTGTCGAGTATATATATATATGTCGCAGCGAAACTTTAATTTCAGCGAAACTTTAATTTCGCTAGCGAAAGATTAATTTTTCGGATTTTGTGAATATTCTTTGTCGTAATTTGATAAGGCATTTTATTACATTTTATCTTGTACATATGAATAGTAAAGTAGTACTTGGTCATCTAACCCATCAATCAAAAGCTTTTAATGGAGTTCTACTCAATGATGTAATCGAAATAAGCCGATTTCCCCGAGTTAAGTTCATGACTCAACTCACAGATAATCCTCTCGGGTAGTGGGCTTTATGTCACTAATACACTTAAATGGATCAAAAGATACATGAAACATAATCAGATGAGGCAAAATCATAAGTTATGGCTGTTAAAGAATCTTAAATAGACATATTTTCTACCATCATCAGAGAAATTAATCTTTCGCTAGCGAAACTATAGTTTCGCTTAAATTAAAGTTTCGCTGCCACATATATATATATATTAAGTTGATATCTATAATTCCCATCATATGGTGCTTGCCTAATAGGTTAATCAATTGGTGTCAACAACAAGTGATATCCTCAATATACTATTGAACTGTCCCTTTCAATTTTACATTATAACCTCATTCACATTGCTTCCTTCCTTCCTGATTCTATTGTTGTTTATTCAAGGCATTTGCCACTTGCATCCATCTGCCCCTATGTGCCCGAACACTTTAGCAATAGATTTGTCGCCTCATTATGGAGCCCTGTGTCTTATATGTATTCCTTAGCGCAGCTGCTTCAATCAGCCGGTGCCCATACTGATTTTGGAATCAACCGAAATTGCAGCGACAGGATGGGTGTACAACCGATCGATGGCAAAAGTAAATTGTGAACTAGAGTATGTTTTTAAACGAAGATGGAAGGGGCAGCAGTAAAATTGATTTTTTTTGATAGGCGGAATTATCTTATCTATTTTGCAAATTTATATATGCCATGATGTACATGTAATTATATCTCCTTTTAATGAACACTAAGTCTTTTGATAATATTGTTAGTTAAAACTTAAAACTATAACTGTATGCGAATGAAATTCGGCTCCTGAAATAAGCACTTAGATCTACTGATCGAAATAAAAACATAAAAACGTTTACATTTGTTTTATGTTGTTTAATTTATTTACACTAAAAACTTAACTCAGATCTATCAATATAAAGTTTTTAAAAAATGTTTTAAAAGGGATCAAATCCGTATTCATTTGTAGGATTAAGTAGTATTTCAATTTATTCTTATTTTGGAGAGCGAACAATTTTTGTCAATTTTTGAACGTATTGAAGCTTTCATATATTATTACACATAACCAAATAATGACTCTCTGAACATATCAGTGACCCGATGTAATGAATATTAAGTTTATAAATGTCTAAATGATAATATTAACATCTTTGGTTTATTTGGGTAAATAATTTGATTGCACATTTAATACCAGGTACATTTTATTATGTTAGATATCGTTTACCAATACACACATTTGTGCTTCCATAAGAGAACAGAGAACAACAAACAACAAAAGAAATGTCCGGTCATTTTAGGTTAATATTTTTTATTGTATTAAAAGTGGAACCAATTGAAACACGTTGGTTAGTTTCAGTTATGGTAATTATACATGGTCTCGCAAACCTAACAATCTAGAAATCGTTTGGCGATTATGTCGTTCGTTTTATCGAAGGGCTAAACACATTTCGATAACCATTCAATGAGTATCGAAAGGAAAGGAAAAGCTCTATATTCTAGAGATAGTATTAGGTATTCGTTACTCAAAAACGGTGAGATATTATTATCATCTAGGCGACATGCGTCGCGGCGAACCTCGTAAAATATCGGGAAAACGTGTTTTTGACGCTCAAATGCGAAAACAGTCGTAATTAAATTACACAATAAAAGCGGTATGATATAAGAATAACTCACAAGCTCTTTACTATGTTAATTGCTCCTTGAATTCCATTTGCTCCATAGCTTAGCCGTAATTCTTGAATAAACTCGGTAAAGTTTGAAAGGGATAATTTAACCTGGTTATATTGTTCGAACGAAAACTGTCATTGTAAATATTATCTTCAAGGGTGCGAAAACTAGAAAACAATATACCAAAATGCCTTTGTCGTCCTCATTTGCTATACATACGATGTCGCGAAATACATATAAAATATATTCGATATGGGCGCAGTTTCGCGCAAACAATCGATTATTAAGTGAATACGCTTTAAATAGGTAAGAACATTGAAATCTAAACTTACGAATTATTAGAGATTGTTATACTGTCATTTTAGCCGCGTAATCACTCTAAAATCTATTAGAATACTTCGATCTGTTTATCGAGGCATACGCTTGTGCGCAACAATGCTACGAGGCTGGTCTTAGACATACACACAAATTGTTTTTTTTTTATTCATGGAAAACCTAGGGTACGGATATATCAAAGGTTCACGATTTTTCGATCAATATCGTGCTTCGAAGTAACCAAAAAATAAGCGAATTTCCAAAACGGTTGTTTCCCATTAATGGAGCATTGAAAAAAGTGAAAGCAGCATTTGACATATTCTAACTATTTTTAAATAATTATCCCAAAGCTGGAACTTCGGGTGCCTTAGGTCGGGCCATTCTCAAAATACGTTTATTAACTCCAGCGACCGCTGCAACTGGCTTGATTGTTTGTTTGAGTTCAAATATACCGATTACCTGTAAAATTTCTGACAAGATGTTTCGATCATTAATGAAAATGCATTTTAGAGGATTTATTACTCGTTATTTTGTTCATACATTTGCACGAGATCGCCGAAGCGTCACTAGCAAATATAAGGTCGTGAAAACTCAATAAATTAACTCCCATTATGTGCTGTTCAATTTTATACATAATTTGTAAAAATCGACATTTTACTCCTCAAGTTACAGGGATTTGAACTACCGGACACTTCTTTTGTTGTCGAGTATAGTTGAATTAGAATATTAAGTAGTCTTGTCAATAAGTCGTCTTTACAGTGTGGCATGGATATACATAAAATGATTCGATAATACCTGCAATTTCAACTACATTAATGTGCTATTAAGGGCCGTTCAGTAAAAACTCTACGCGGTTAAAAAACCGCGTAGAAGTTGCTAAATAACGGTTGATACGATGACTATGAAAAAAAATCCTTCAATACAAACATCGCAAGTTAAATCGCACGGGTAGATTTGTGGCATTGATGCTTGGTGGGGTTATGTGTGTATTTACAAATAAAAAAATGCGTTTATGTTTAAATCGCAAATTCGCTGATACGATATACTTATTGCAATTATTATCAATTATTATTACAAGCCAATTTCTTATATCTTTATATACTTTTTGCATCCTGTCTAAGGACCTCTACACTTATGTAAATTGGTCCCTTCTATATTGGTCATTTAAAGCTCAAAGTGAAAGACATTGAGACTGATTGATAATAATCATTTAAACAATAAAACAACAGCGGTTAACTGTAAATTGTTTCATTTATTGATCAATCGATACTATAGGTCTAGATTGATTTGATCGGTGTGGTAAAGCAAGTTATGTTTATGTTGTAGGGTATCTATTCGGTTTGGGCAAGCATACTTACCCTAGGGTAAGTATACTTGCCCTGATTTTTTAGGGTAAGTATACTTGCCCTGATATTTTTCAGGGCAAGTATACTTACCCTGGTTTTTGGCCTTCCAAAAATGAAAGATATCCTAACTTGGTATGTCCATTATATGCACAAGTTATTCATGGGGGTGAGTGAGTTAAACGTTTCGCTTTGTGAGTGGAACCTATTGATCTGATTATTAGGTTAACTCCGTACACAACAATGGTGTTTGACTTGAATAGTTTCAGAGTTGTTTATAGTAGAATAATTGCAATTTAAAATCAGTGTTTAGACATTTAACACGATTGGGGTTTGATCTGAAGGGCATTATAGTGAATCATGATACAAACAATGTTACATTTGTATTTTTAAAAAAATTATCTTTAAATGCTAACACATGTTGAGAAACTCAAGTAAAACTTCCTGTATGTTATTGCATAAAAGCTCTCATAAACAAAACTATAACAAATTGTCAATATCTCCCATGCATTTATTAACTTGATTCGTTTACATTTGAATAATCGATTAAATTTATTACTACTTAAAAATCAGTACATCTGTAGACGAAAGTCACACCTGCACGCTAGATAAATAATTTCCCTTAACCTTTACTCATTTTCATGACAACATGTATGGCTAATGTGACAACGTGTGCTCGGGAACATTTGCAGATTTAAAAAGATAATACATATTTGCATAAAAGTAATATTTTTGCCAACACACCACTACGTCCAATGACATTCAAACGACACATCTATTTTCAAAAGTAGCATATACTTCTTTATGATTCATGACCACCAATTTTACTCATTTTTATTTCTACACAAAAGGCACGAGCGAAATGTTTAATGTCGGTAGCAAGTTGAAATGATCTACTCATTGATCCGGAGCGAACCGCTCTACTCATCGAGGCGAAGTGTTCGATTCACTAAGCAACCAATAGTAATCACTCTATGGGTGTTTTTAATAATAGAATGACTAAACCTTCAATTTCAATTGCAATCAATAATCATTAACACAATTGCTATGAGGAGCGAAACGTTCTACTCACACTAATCCAGCGAAACCTTTAACTCACTCACTCAAATGAATAACTCATGTGTTTATATCAAATCAGGGTATCTTTCATTTTTAGAAGGCAAAATACCAGGGTAAGTATACTTGCCCTGAAAAATATTAGGGCAAGTATACTTACCCTAACACAGTTAGGGTAAGTATACTTACCCTAGGGCAAGTATACTTACCCTAGGGCAAGTATACTTGCCCTAAAACGAATAGATACCCTGTGACATTTATATTGTTTGGTGAGTCTACTTTGTATTAGAGAACGTCTGCATAGGATGAGTGTTGTACTATAGGAACATGATATGCGCGACCTGTTTAAATGCATTTTAATAAAGGTTCTAGTTTGAGTATGAAAATGAAAATTACATCAATTGATTCGAAAGTTTCTTTGACGTTATTTTTGATAAATTGCATTTTTTTATTTGAAATATTACGATTCTGCATGATTATCCTGGACCCTTTTTATGGAGAGCTCTTAAGCATTGCACATGGAACCAGAAAATTTGAAAGAATAACATTAAATACCGCCGCTGTCGACATTTGATATTTTGGTTTGTGGGCTATATAAAAAGTCAAACGTTCATCGATTTTGTAAACCCTAGGTGATCTATAGTAAAGATTCATAAACAGACATGCCGTGTATGTTTGTTCAGAAGACCACCATTTCAATATGTTGTATTCCACGTTCATTTCATTTATTTGTTTTTAAACACATTAATGTGTTGGTTGATGAATATGGTATGATGAGCAGAATTGAAAAAAAAGAAGAATATATTTTATAAAAAGGAGGACATACGATACCGGAAGGCGCGTTTCTAACTTCTCTTGCCAAAGGCTAAAATGCACAAACCCTCAATTCTAACCATCAAACGCTAAACGTTAAACGAAATAAACGCGTTATACGCTAAACGCTAAAGGATAAGGAGAATGGGAAGTTAGAACCGCTAAAATGAAGTAAAACGCAATCCGTTTTCAATAAACCAAATTTATAAAACGTTGGTTTATCGAGAGTCATACAAATTCGTATGTTTGGGTACCGATACCAATACAAACGTTGACAATTCAACGTAACGTTGACGTCATAGATATGACGTTGTTGTGGCGCAGAATTCGGTCGTGTCGTATGTCGGTGGTGCAATATCCTTATTGAAACCTTATTGATACTATCATTTTCCTTATTCTGGCCGAGCGGGGGGTGGGCTTTTCACATAGTCGTGATTATAAACTTTGCTTCTGACGAGGAAGACGAGATGGATTTAGATTCAAAACAATTGTTGAGAGATGGTCCCTTTTGCAATGAGTGAAGTGTCAATAAATCGACCAAAATATTCAATATTGTCTTTGTATCGACTTTCGAACCTACACAATCAAAGGTATAAATATGCGATTGGTCATGCTCAGTGCTGTTCGATAAACATGTCAAACATAACTACATAATTAAGGGTGGTAATGGAATAGTTGCTCTTATTTACATAGCAATAGAACGGAGAATTGAAAATTGAGCCGGGTTTCGCTATCGGCTGGAAATCATTTGCGAATGACAAATTCAAAAATCAATTCAATCATGTCAAACATTCACAGAAGAGAGATCATTCCTTTGCCAATACAATGCAATAAATGTTTCTCAAAAATACACTACAAAAATATGTTTATGCTTTTTTTTTAAAATCACCACTAACACTCAGCTCAAGAATGGAAAATTGGGCTACCCCCTCGTATATATGTAACAACACACTTTCATTCATTAACCCATTGGTATGCGTGTTGAACCGTCATATAACAATGTTTATAATAACAGAGTCTACTTCACTGGCCAACCAATGTGAAATGACTATTGGTTTAATATGCGAGAAGAGTCTATTTACTTGAACACGTGTTTCTTAGAATTCATAATGTTGATTGTTTAGAATCATATGTTTAATATTGAATAATTTTGAATAATTAAACTTATATAGAACGATAAAAGGCAAGACGATGCCTGAATATAAAAGATGGACCGAAGACGAAATGGAAAATGCTGTTTCTTATGTATCAAATGGAGGATCAATAAACAAAGCTTGCAAGGAATGCATCCTTTCGTCAGTACCCAAATCTAAATAAAATGAATACTTCCGGTTAAGATTTTTAAAAGAGATTATATAAGGAAAATTTTTCGATCGACTCTTAAATATGTTCAAACGTCAATTCCATTCAAATGCTTCCACAAAAATTAAGTTCTTTATTTGATCTTTATATTCTGAAAGTTTGAATTTCGAATTCGATGGAAATGTTGACCAACTTTAACAAAAACCCTATTAAACTTCCTTTCCGGCAGACAAAATGCCTTTCCGGTGACAAATCTGCCTTTCCGGAACAATACCAACAAAATGTCAACGTTTATATATATCAAACTATTGCACTTCTAATTGATTTTTAAAGTTTTATTTGGATTCCTATATTATACGATATAGTTAAACCCCAAAAAATATTAAAATGAATTGTTTTAAATTATTACAATTTGTACTTTATCCTAATATCGCCCACCGGAAGTATCCATTTGGTTGGTCGCCATCTTGTGCGAAACCCTGCATATTGGGTTCCAAGAGCAACTCTTCAGCGCAGAATAAAGAATGGAGAACATAACAAGAGCGGATGTAAACCTTATTTGACGTATTATGAGACGGGCGAACTCGTCGAATATATCAAATATAAGAATAAAACAGAGCACTGCGTTTAGTCGCGTGCAGGTTATAAAACAATATAGTTTTTATTGAATATATAACTGGTTTTCATAATTATATGGAGCGTGCTATATATGTTTTTATCAAGAAAGTCTAGGGTTATTTTTGCAGGCTAGTCGAAGAGACGTCATAACAGCGTCATATTGCGACGTCAACGTAGCGTCAATATTTAAACGTCATTTAGACGCCATTGATACATATTCTATGACGTCATTTAAGAAAATGACTCGTCATCTTATTTTTATCGAAGTGACGTCATTATCACGTGACGGATGTCGTAACGTAACACTTTTCATCATGGTTACGTAATTTTTAAGCGTTCGCATTTCCTAGTTCGCCTATCCTGCAAAATTTGCGAGTCAATATATACAGATGTTAGAAGGAGGAAGGGTAGCCTAATTTTCCATTCTTGAGCTGAGTGGTTAGTGGCGATTTTCAAAAAAAATATTAAAAAAAAAATTTGTTGCGTATTTTGAAAAACACTTATTGCATTATAATTGCAAATAAATGATCTCTCTTCTATGAAAGTTTTACATGAATATATTTATTTTTGAATTTTTAATTCATAAATGATTTCCAGCCTATGCAGAAACCCGACTCAATTTTCAATTCTCCGTTCTATGTAAAAAAAATAAATTTGTCAGAGTAATTTCCTACATATCAGGATATCATTATAAAAATTCTAATTAAACATATATAAAAAAAGGTATTTCTCCTTCATAACAATTCATTCGGTCACCAACCAGGTCGGAGGTTTCATGCTGCTATAGTAGTCAAGTTATTAATTTGATTGCGTTCCTTTTACATGTAGGTTAACCATTCATAATCTAAATTAGATTCCCTACCTGAATTTTCAAATGACTACTAAATATTATCTTTTTATTATTATGTGATAATTTTCCTAGGTACTTATCTCCGACTCTTTAATTCATTCTTCAGTTATCTCATGCTTTTAATACACTCTTCAATACATAGATAACGATGGCAAGATGGAGTCATATATAACATAATGTATATTTGTAAAAGACTGTGGCATTTTCATATAATGTTTCAATATTATACGTTATAATATACTGATATCAAAAATTGCATATATTTTTAAACATTTTTTAAAAATTTTTATGAGAAGATATATGGTTTTGAAACAAAACGATTATGAAAATGGAGTATATTGTTATTACTTTCAGAAATTTTCAGACCAATTGAAAAACACTTAATATCTCAATTATTCACCTAAAGCACCTAGGAGTCAAAATCAAAAATCACAAAACGCCATACCACTGCAAAGCTTATTAAAGTCCTTTAGTTACATTATGAGTGAATGTTTATATGGTTGCTATGAAATTATAGTGGGTTGTAAAGATGTACTAACCATTCTTTCATTAATTTGTAACATGTTTAAGGTCGAAATCATTTTTTTACAAAAGAAAATCTCAATAGCCCGATCGTGATCGCTCCTTACAATGCCTATGGTTATTATCCATTTTTCTTGTAATTAGCTAATACCTAAATTACATGTTCTTGTATATATATAATATGGTTGATGTATATCAATATATATATATGATATCTAAGGCATATATTAATGGTTCATTACAATTACCATAAGATGATATGTTAACTTTTAAATATATGAGATTCATTCATTTTAGAAAGCAGCCTCAATATATGTTTTTTTTTGCATTTTAAATTCAAGTTACTAATGATATGTTGATCACACCTTTTGAACAGAAAATTCAGGTTACTTTATATAAAAGGCATCGAGAACCATATTGAAATTGAAATTCAAAAGTATGTACGCTTTTCAA
>LQRL01169979.1:0-14862 GCA_001703475.1 Hydroides elegans | reverse complement strand
GCATTTAGCGGGCTTTTAAAATGGAAATTATCCATTATTTCAAAGATATTATATATAATTTGTATTATTAGTACACATAGTTGTTTTAAATCATTATCATTACATATAGTTAAAATATGATGCAATTTGATAAACAAATAATCCCGTCAAAGCAAAATTTGGTATTGAAACTTCAAAGCTAATTTTCTCAAAACTCAAAATTTGCACTAAACAGGTTTGTGCACTAAGCCCTTCAAATATTTCCCGTATGTTTCGGCAATCGGTGCCAAATGCAAAGAAACGGGGACACCTGATGATAATTTCATTACAGTTTTAAAAGGCGAATATGTACATAGGTATGCCGACCTGATTATCGGAAGGTGGGTAAAATGATCATCGACTAAACCAGCTGGATGTACAGTTATAATGTATATTTCTAACTTATAGCTGCGTTGTTAATCATAAGCCACTGTCATATACAACTTAGTTTATTATCTATGACAAAATATTTAGGAATCGAATATGTAATCATTTGCCTTATCAGCTTCATGTGGTGCTATCCCAGAGAAAAGGGTGGCGTTTTAAGGCGTGGTCGCCGTGGTATGTGCATGTATTGAACCCTTACATCGTTTCCGTTAAGAAGCGGTTCAGTGAAGGCCCCTTGCGTGTTATAAATATGAATTAAATGTTAAAATTTGAATATTGCAATGCATGTCATAAATCATTCAGGGCCTAGCCATATTGTAAGAGATTCTCGGGTTTTAGTTTCATAACAGCCATATGTTTTCGTTCGTTTTCTAATGGATTCTTTACGAAAACCCCAAAACGATTCTCAAACGCTCGTTGTGTGTTTTAAATATGGCGCGTCTATGTGTTTCAGGTTTGTTAAGGGTACAAGCCATCGGTTTTCTTTCAGAGGTGAACGATATAATAGTTTGATTTTGTCATGCGACAAGGCCCAGGAATCATGTAATATAGCACTGATTTCAATGAAAAAATGTACTTTTTTAAAGAGAGTTTGGCACGGAACTCCATTCTATAGCATACATGTTCAGGCGAGGTTCCATGGCGGATCGGCCAACATTGACAAGAAACCACAAGTTATTGTGTCCATCAGTTAATTTACTTTAAACATTCATACAAAACCCAAACACTTTAGGTCATATGACTCCTTACAGAATGTCTTAATCCATTGACAATAAACGTTGTATGATTATCATCAATCTCTAAACTCTAACGCATAAACGATATATATTAAACGCTAATTTCTGATCTTGCGAATAGTCAAACGATAAATGATAAGAGAAATGTAGGGTTAGAATCGCGCGCCACTGTAGAAGAGGGTTGGTGCTTAAACAGGATACACGGTCAATGTACGCTGTATCAAATCCGCATGAAGTCGCACGACCTCGGACGGAACTTTCCGAGAGAATTACACAAATGTCTTATTTTTTTAGGAAACATAAAACCGGACTTTCTTATTGCGAGGGTACTCAACGGTTTATTCGGGTGAATGTTTATTCTTGCAACAGCTCTTCCTTGCTTGCAACTTTTCCAGAACAGAACAAAAATTTTTTTCGAAACGATAATTTTAATCTAGGATTATGTTTGTAAATATATCAACCAATTCAGATGTATCTTAATTTAGTCTCTGTTAACGAATCTGAGAGATAATAACGTAATACACATGTGATTTCTTGACATCTTTATTCTGGTAGGAGATTGTATTTGTGCTTGCAGTAGCTTTTCTCGGTCTCTTGCTTGCAACTTCAGAATAAACATTTTGATGCAAATCCGCGTATAAGGCTTATTTAAAAGATATCTGATCATCTTCCGCTAAACAATAAACGGATTGAGATCAAAATTTTAAATGAATCGTTGAGTGCCCCTCTTATTGTTCCGCTTTATCAGCGATATCTATCAGTTTATATATTCGCAAACGGACATTATCGCTTTGATATTAATACAGCCATATATATTACGAATATATATGTAAGACAGACATGCCACACCCTTCCGAGGAACCTGTAATTATTTATGACAAAGTAGAACTCTAATGCCATCATTATTCGTGTGTTTTTCGAATTCAAACAGTTTAATTTAGAAAGTGCGCCGTCATTGAAATGATTATATGTATTTGATGGAATATTCATGTAATAAAATATGTTTTTTTTATACACGAAAAATAATGTTAATGTTTATGTTTAAACATGAAAACGAATTGGAAAGTAAGCAACATAAATTGATGGATATATGTCATATTATTATTTTTTATAAAAAAAAAACATTTATCTACTCTAAAAAATATATATTTTTTTAAAGTTATGTGTGAAAATAATGACAAAAATAGATATGAATCGATAATGTCATTTCTAAAAATAAGATATAGTTCAATCATCCTTTTTCATCTTATTTCTTGTGCATAACCAGTTAAAACACACACAAAAATGAAACCATCAATCATACTCGCATGCCTCCTAATGGCAACTCCTATACACGCACAACTAGTCTGTGACGGCGGCTTATTCGTTGAAACCAACGAAGCCGGAATCGATGTTTGTTCACCCTGTCCCGAAGACACATACAAAGTCGGTTCAAACTCGGACCGAACGTGCACTTCTTGTCCCCCGGAAACCCCGAGGAACCACCAAACCGGTTCCTCAGATCCCGCCGATTGTCGCTACGCGGCATGCGGACAGGGTCAGCGGTATAACGCGGGAAACTTTCTCGAATGTATTGACTGCGCAATTGGTACGTATCAGGATAAGACGTACCCGCTTGATTTCGATCCGTGCGATGATTGTCCGACCGGAACTAGTACCGCGACTGTTCGATCCACTTCCGCCGATTGCGTAGGGCCATGCGCGAGCGGGCTGGAATACAACTCGGTGACGCAAACATGTGAACCATGCGCGGTTAATTTCTACAAAGATAACAGCGCCGTATCGCGCGGGGAATACACGTCATGCGTGCAATGTCCCGACGCTGCATTTCGCACCCTGGGCACCGGTGCGACGTCTGTAAGCGACTGTAATATAGTCACGTGCTTAAAAGGAACATATACGGATGTTGCGAATAATCGATGCGTATCGTGTGGGGTGGATGAATACCAAAATCTAGATTGGCAAACGAGCTGTAATGATTGTCCCATAGAGCATGGTACTCGGGATGGAGAAACGGGAGCCAATGATATTACGCGTTGCTTTCCGTTTTGCCCGGATGGGGAGGAGCTTATCGATGATTTGTGTTACCGATGTGCGATTGGATATTATAAGGATAACAACGAGGGAAGGTTTGAGAAATGTACGCGGTGTCCGGATGAGAATTTCATCACTGAAGGTAAGTGTTTGTCAATTTTTTAAATACTCGTTTTAGTTATGAATTCTATTACAAGTGTCCAAAAGCACCATAGAATCTTCCAATTCGCACATCTAATGGAAAGATAACTGTCAAGTGATCACTTTTGTTTTGTTTAATAATAATAACGTTCATTATTTTACCTACAAGTAGTTTTCAACTCCCTTAAAAGGAAACGCCGTCGTTTGCCAAGCTTCATTTTGCGTCATTGCGTTAGGAAGAAATATGTCGTCCGTAATTTTGCAATACGTCCCAAACATCTGCAGAAAAACGAATACACAAAATGATGTCACTTTGAAATCGCACATATATTTACCATTTACTGCTCTTATTCTTACTACTCTTATTTACTACTTTATTCTACCCAGTCTTCACAAAACCTCGTCATGGCCTCAGGCTGACATCATATGAATTATTTTTTAGATAAGCATGAGCTCATGATGAGGTTTTGAGTAGATTGGGTAACAATTCATTTTAGGTCTTGGTTCCACTCATATCACCAACTGTTCAATCGCCAATTGCAGCTCAGGTTCATTCCGCAATACAATATCAAACACATGCAATCTTTGTCCTTATGGCCAATACCAACCGGAAGTATTCCAGACCACATGTCTCAATTGCCCGGATGGAACTACAACTGATGTCACTGGGGCCGTGTTACAATCCGAATGTAAAACGATTAACGAATATGCGTTTCTCGTCAATATAAGAACGACTGAGGCGTGTAGTGGTTATCCGGATTTGGTTAGCGCGAGTAGTGCAACATACGGAGATCTTAGCTTGCGAGCCAGTACGATAATTCGAAATATTATCGCAACCGATTTAACGGATGTGTTTGTCGTATCGACGGACGCCGGTACTGCTCAGGTTATAGGATTCAGATGTTTTGGTGATGACGAGATATTGAATATATTGCTACAATTGCACATACAAACGACCCAAATTGACTCGACCATTGTCGAAACTGCTTTACAAACGCTCTTAACAACAAACATGGCTGATAGTTCTCTCAGCGACCCAACTTCCGGTTTTTCCATAAGCGCCAATGCAAGCGGCGTCACAACCAATGATATTGTCCTTAGCGACGATCTGTCATGTGATCCCGGATTCTACACGGATATCCCAACATTGACCTGTATACAATGCGCCATTGGGTCATACCAACCCGAATCCGTTCCGGAACTCTGTTACCCATGTCCGCTTGGTTACCAAACAGCAGGAACTGGAGCTTTTGGTAGCGCAATTGATCTTTGTATATTTCCCGATCCAAGTGAATATAATACTCATATTATGCAAGTGGCGATTTCTACGTCTGTTGCGTGTACAGAGCAGTTTACGGATCCTACAACTGGCACGTATATGTTGCTGTATCGCAACGCGGAGATTATCGTTCATAATGTTATCGTTCAAGACGTGGATCCAGGGTTTCGACTGGTTGGTCCGACGGTCACGTTTGTAGGCTACAGGTATGAAAATCACTCAATATATCATTAATTATATGAAAAACAAAGATCTGATAGAATAACATAAACTATTTTGTTTTGTCATTTAATCAATTATCGAATATTCAAGCATCATATGAGGTGATATAGACATGCCTGACATTTATTTATATGAACTACGTATAGTTGCAGTCTAAACGTTGATACCTGTCCGACAATGTACCCTTTAGGACGTTTTTCTACAATATGGTAAATCACAATAAACGCATAAAATGAAACAACTTTACATATACCGATATCTAGATACATGTAGCTATATATGTATATTTCTCTCAGGTGCAACAGTCCCGTCGAGATTCTTCTCCAAATCGAAATGGAGAACCTTGAAACTAATGCCGCATCAACCCTGGACGCCATATTAATTGCAATTCGCTCCGAAATGTCTGACGGCACATTATCCGACCCACTAAACACTCCAAACGTCGACGATATTGCCGTAGATTCAAACGGTCCTTTTACCGTTAGTCAGACGTTGTCCTCTGGAAATCTGGATTGTGTAGATGGACAACAGACAAATTTGGTTAGTGGGCAATGTGAGAATTGTCCGCAAGGAAGGTATAATCCTGAAGGTGTACCTGAATTGTGTTTCGATTGCCCGTTCGGTACCACGACTGCTGGAACTGGGACCGTATTGCCCGCAGGTAATGTATTTTTGCCAGTCGCCGATTAATTATTTTTACTGGTATTGCCCATCTTTTATACATAAGAGCGGGTCAGGTTGGGCCCAAAATATGTTTGTAGAATGTAAAAATAGTCAGTCGGAAAGCGCCGTTGCTTGCGCCCCGCCTTCTCCGCGCCTGTAGTCAATAGATAATATTTTAACAAACAAGTGACATAGAATGTCAGCGTCTGTTGCGTGCACAGAGCAGTTTGTCAGATAAATTCAACCCAAAATTATAGTATTTAGATCATTTGTTAAATGTTATAGTTTTTAAAGCGTTTTTTTCTGCTTGAAGGGCTTGAAAATAGGTATTACAAAAGCATGCTATACATTATAAATAAATATATTTGTCCTTTTTTTACCACATTGAAACGATCATACTTAAAACTATGTTAACCCTTTTCACAGGTCAAGATGCCACATCTGTCTGCACATCAACACTCACCCAATCCCCACCCGTTCAATTCACCCCGGTCACCCCTGGCTGCCCGGCCCCTTACTTCTTCTTAGATGGCAATTGCTATACAGCGTGTCCATCGGGCTATGTGGCGACCGAACAGAATTCAGCGGATAACGCGCGTATTTGCGTCGGAGGAGGAGAGGGGGATAGTGGGAGTAGTGAGGAAGATGGGAATGCGACCGAAATTGGGATTGCCGTGGGGGTGTCGCTTGCGTCGCTGTTTTTGATCATGTTGCTGGGACTGATAGCGTGCATCTGTATGCGACAAGGGTGAGTTATTTGTTTGAACAATAATAATACCATTTTTACGTTCGAGTTAATTAGAAATTATCTTAACGTCTAAATACCTATGCTTTTCTGATACAGGAAAAGGGAATGAAAAACGCATTTCACGTTTTGAGGCTGGTCGCTGCATTTATATCCGTTTAAATAAACTAGAAGTCTATCGTTATAAACGCATTTATCGTTCCCACTTTTCTAATTCATCTTAATTCATTGTGTTGCACAAAGAAATGACAGATTAGCGAAGTGCATAAGCGATTTGTTTTATTTTTAGAAAAGAAGCAAGACAGTGCTTTGATCATATTCTTGTCTTTCTCAACGTCCATGTCATATCAGTATTTCGTAATAGCATTTTTGTGTTCCATAACTATAGATTATTAGAATTACATACGTTTAATTTGTATTTTGCAGAGTTATTGGACGTCGCCGTAGATACAGGGACAAGCGCCGCTTCTTGGACGAAGAAGAACCCAGTTCTCGGTCACGTGGGGATCGACGAGACTATATGTACGTTGACAGTCCTCGCCGAACCTCGTCGGCACCGTATAGTCCGCGATATTCGAGTTATTTCTAGGACATCGGTGTAACATATGGGTTGTAACATGGACTATGTGGGTTTAATTGGTTATATCTATTGATGATTTGTAAATTCACTCATTTCATATCATACATGTATTTATATTTTGATATATTAAAATAATCATATATGTTAATTTTTTTTAAACAGGGTAATATTTTCTATGCTGTAATATCTATTCATGTTTGTTTGTTTTAATTCGAGGATGATACATAAATTCGAAGGGTATCTTATCAGCCTGGCATTAAATTGATTTATTTTCTCAAATTGTTTTAAAATCATTATACATTTGTATCGTTATCTGTCATTATTGGACCGTTTTGAATACGTCCGAAAAGAAAACGCTCCGAATGTTTGTTTTGAGAAATATCACTTATTGTGATCAAACTCATAAACATTCTCACCTCAATTGTTATACAATGACAAACACCATTAGCCATCTTTACATTTGAAGTTATGCAAATTCAACATATAAATTTTGTAGAACCTTCATTATGCCATATATTTTATGCCACACCCTTATTTTTTAAATCTTCTTTTGGCCTATTTATCTCTACGTTCTTTGTAGTTTTACTTCTGATAAGGCCTATAATTGTTGTTGACATACATTGTTGGTAATACATTATTGTATTTTAGTGGTTCAACGCGCATATTTTCGATGTAACATTCGAGATAGATAAATATCCTCTACCAAAATTAGAAACTGGGGAAATTGAAGTAAACGAACGAACTAATTATATGAATTCGCCAGTAAAAAGCGATTAAATTATAAATTTGAAGTTTTCTTTTATATTATTTTTTTACCTCAACGATTGCATTTATATATACATTTTACATAAATCTATATTTTTTGTTTTATTCCAATTAACTGTTTCTTTTTAAATATCGATGATCAAAATTGTATATACATGTTCACTCATATCCTGGACAATTTTGAAATACAGGGATTTTATTGATTTTTCATAATAAATGTATAAATATAGACATGCTCTTCCTCATTTTCTTACCGTTTTGAATTATTTTTGGAGAATAAATTATAATGCTTGTCTACGTTTTACCGTTTAATTTGGACATCTTAGCCAGGTGCTCTGATGATGCGGATTTTAAAACGACTTTTAAACCAGTTTTCGGGAACTGAATCATATTAAATTTCATAAAAAAATCGAGTTATTTCGTTATCTAGTTCAATTAGTCTAAAAGTCTATATATGTGTTACCATTTTATCAATCACTTTTTCACCAACAAACATGCATAGTGATTTATTGTTGACTATCAAGAGCATTTTAAAAGTTTTTTTAAAGCATTTTGTAAAATGTAGCTTTTACCAACAACCTTTAAGCTCTGTACAGAATGAACTTTTCGCCGTTAAATTTTCGCGCCTAAATATTTACGATTTCAAAATACCATATGTAAACGATTGTTTTGAACTGTTTGTTTATTACTATATGAAACATTATTGTGTTGTTTATCATGTGTGAAAGTTTGGTTGTATTATTTCTAATGGTTGCTTTGATATTGAACTTTAAGTAAAAATCGCGGCGATTTTCACAAAATGTGCAATATCAATGCAACCAGTACTTGTAATGCAACCAAACTTTCAGACATGATTAGCAATATAACATTTGTTCATATACAAATAAACAAACAATATAAAACTATCATTTACATATAATATTTTCAAGTTTTTGATATTTTAGCGCGAAAATTTTACGGCGAAATTTTCATTCTGTACAGAGCTTAATATGGTCAAACGAATTACAAATCGCAAACTGTTTATCCAATTTGCTATACAATCTTAGGCATAATAAATAAAAAAGGGGCTAAAACAAAATGAGGCTTAGGGTGTGGTTACCCTGCTACACATTTTGTGAGACGAGGTTTGTCAACTAAAGAGTTGGTAATAATTGGTTAAGTAAAGCCAGTTTAACGAATAAATGGGATAACCAAGGTATACAATGCGAACCACTACGAAATAGTTTTTAATTTGATTGCATGTATAATAGAAAATGTCAAATTGAATATCATTATATCTGTTATATACATGACTGCTTATTATAAAGTAACTTCATGTAATGTTATTATTTACATTTCTTCCGAGCATCGAATCCTGTTTTATATTAGATAGATAGAGTTGTTCCAGTATGTCCCTTTTCTTAAGATGGCTTAGAAAGGAATGCAAAATAGTGATAGCATGAAATAAGTTTACAAAAAAAAACTTATCTAAAAGGCGTAACCATGAGTATGAATAGTAATGGGCTCACACGCTTACTCCTGGATGGTACCCTAAAATGGATAAGCGTTCGGCATGCCCCCGGTTGAATATTCCCATGATACTCGCCTGGAAGCATACGGAAATATAAACTCTAAGCGTATTTTCAGTGGTATTTTAGCTAAAAGAGATGCCTAATCCAAAAGTTCGCGCGAATGGAGATAACACCATTATTCTCTTCGATATGAAATATTTCGGGTGGCAGACGAAAAAGCAACGAAGTAAAAACGTCGGGAGTAAAATTGCACATAGAAAAGTTACATGCGATATTGTTAAAACTTATCTTTCCAAGTGGGAGCATAGTTGATACTTTTTTATGGGTGTAAGCGTTTATTAACGTACCTGTATGAATGATATTTCCTGTTTAGCAATAAGAAACTGGAAATGAAGCAAATGCATTGACCACTTATTTATTTATTCAAACAGGAGGGGCATAACTGACCAAATGGGTTTCATACATAAAACTGACCACAAGGGTTTCACAGCAAAACTGACCGAAAGCGTTACATCGATATAGGTGACATGTTTTTACAACTTACCTATCCTTCTTTTTATTCGTCTCAAACCATTGTGTTTGATTCATAAGTTTGTCATTTTACGCGCTTTGCTGGTTTTTATTTTGGTAGAATTCTTTCAATTACAAAAAGACGTTATATAATCGGGATATGATAATTCCTTTAAGCGCGCGGCATGAATCACCTTGCGTATAATAAATACTTGAAATAACATTTAATTAAGAGTTGACCAAGATATATGTCCTTCTGACTTATTTGACATTTTCGGTTTATTTTCTGAAGTACAAAGAACACGGACATAACCGTTTTTATAATTGGATGAATTGACCATGATAAAAAACTCATTTATTAGTCATGTTAATAAATAAATAAGTTTGACAGCTCACGATACTATATTTTCGCCTTTCAAAGAAATGGTTTGAAAACTCTGATTGCTTCTAAATTAGATTCGATGGATACCTTCGCATATTCGGACTTTTAATGTGTGAGCATTCAATTAATAAAACTATTTTTTGTCAACAAATTATTAAATGTCATTAAATGGGTTTATATAAATAAATATTCTGTTAGAGCATACAACCAATAATTCAAACTATGAACGGATTACATTTCAATTCGTTCCTCCTTGTGCTATCCATATCAACCCCACTCCTTTGGGCTTTGGAGTGCGGTCCTGGATTATATTCAGGCACAAATGAAGCAGGCAACGACCTATGCCTCTCCTGCCCTCAGGATACATACAAAGAAGCAACCAACGAAGACACCGAATGCATCTCATGCCCCGCCAACGCGCCAAGGAACCACAAAACCGGTTCCTCCGATCCCGCTGAATGTATATACGCCGAATGCGGGCAAGGGCAACAATATGACCCAACGGATTTCCTCCTATGCATTAATTGCACCATCGGTCAGTACCAAGACAAAACCTATCCGCTCAGTTTCGATGTCTGCGAAAACTGCCCAGCTGGCACAAGTACGCAATTTGAGCTATCCATTTCCAGCGATTGCGTAGCATCGTGCCCAGACGGCGAGGAATATAGCGCAGTGGCGGCTGCGTGCGTTGAGTGCGCAGTGAATTATTATAAGGATAACGGGGCGGAAACGCGCGGGGAATATTCGGCGTGTGTGCAATGTCCCGATGCTGGGTTCAGGACGGAGAGCACTGGCGCCACATCTGCAGGTGATTATTTATAATTTATTATTAGTAAAGTTTTATGTTACATAGTAAAAAAGTGTTATCAAAGAACGGGTTTCATTCAAGCAAACCTAACAATTAAGCCCATAAATCTCATAGTTGTACGGTTTTTTTTCACAAAAATAAGACAATACACAACCAAGAGGAAGAAGAATCAAATTCTTTTTCAAAGCCATAAATAATGCTTTAATCATGAGGCTTGGACACATGAAAATTCAAAACGCTATCTTATTGCTCGTTGTAGTTTTTAAACGCTTTTCGGGTACCAATTAAGAGTACATTGAAAACCGGGTTTGTTAAGGGCAAAAGCTCAAAAAGGCTTCCTTTGTGGCCAGGCCCTTATTATCTCAATTTTTAATGAAATTCATATTATAATACTTATATTATCAATATCTCTGCAGCCGATTGTAATATCGTCACCTGTGCCGCCGGTACCTACACTGATATCGCAAACAACCAGTGCGTCCCTTGCCCCGCGGACGAATTCCAAAACGACGTTTGGATGACCACGTGCAATGAATGTCCTACCAACTATGGTACACTGGAGGGAGTAACAGGTAACGATTATTTGTTGCGTGTTTTTTTTTTTGTGCATTTTTTATTTCGAAATTTGAAGCCGATGAATTTGAAAACGACGTTTGGATGACCACCTGCAACGAATGTCCAACCAACTATGGTACACTGGAGGGAGTAACAGGTAACTTTTATTATTTTTTTGCTCGCATTCATTATTTGGTAATGTCGAAGAATAGGAATTCCAAAACGACGTTTGGATGACGACTTGCAATGAGTGCCCTATGCAACTACGGCACATTGGAGGGAGTGCCAATGATATTGGTATTTGTCTAGGCGCTATATACCTTTCACAAAAGCAAAACGATTTTCTCTCACGCTTTTAAATGTTCTTTCACAAACGAAATTGTTGCAAATTATATCTGCAAAAAAAATCATGTCGTGAAAGAACTCAAATTAGTTTTCGCGAATTCCAAAAAAAAAATCGCGTAAAGAAGCGAACGGCTAACGCGAGCCTAGAATTTGTATTTTATTTTGCAAATCGTCGTTATTTTTTTTTTCATTTTTTTTCCCAAGTTTTACATTTTACATCAGTTTTAGCAACTGCATGACATATACTAGCATAGAAATAATATTATAAATAATAGCAATATTTTCGATGCGAAAGCTTTTAATTATTTAATTTTCGTCTGATTTTTAAGTATTGTTTTGCGTTGAATTGTTTCTCATTCTATATGAATATGTGTGATATGTGGCTATGGTGGCTTCGCTGATTTATGAGTAGCGGGCCATTCGTGCTCCGACGGACACATTTCTAGTTTTTGTACATTTTCAATCATGTCACACTGTTCTTGGATTCCTTTACTTTCGACCTCTTTAGATGGCGCAGGTAGCATATCTTGTGTGATGTTGAAGACACCATGTTACGGATGGGGGTGTTATAAAGTTTAAACTAATAATTTACTAAATGTTATTTGATAAATTTCTACATTATCTATTTTGATTGGTGTTGGGTTTTGTTGCAGGGGTGAACATAATACACGAACGCCGGAGGGGTGGTGCTCTGGTTGCTTATCGTGTTTTATTACAGAACTTATAACGATCTGGAGTGTTAAACCACCCACTCGGCAAAGACACGTCCTTATCAAGTCTTTACATGACGTCCTATTTCATTCCTCTACTGGGCCTGTATGAAAGTTTACCGGACGTAATTCACATCGCCGTTCATATCGGACTTTCAAAGGACATGCGTAACAAACGTCCGCAAAGATTATAAATACGACGTCCTATACTAGTCCGTGATGGGACGATTAAAGGACGGACCTACATCGGACGCTATATTCATTACACGGACATTTTTATCTAAATATCAAAATCATTTTATACATAAATATTATATATATATTTTTTTGAGAAATATGATAGATATTCAACTGGACTATCTTTTTCCATTTTGAAATCAAAACATTTCCTATTATAAGTGGTCAAAAATCAAAATTTTCAATTTTCGGAGGGGTATTCGCAATGCTCTTAAACAATAAGTGCTTTCCCTAAGTTCGTCTTTTAATGAAGTCCTTAGAACGTCAGATTACGTCCCGACCAACATATATCGTCCTTTCCACGTCATATTGGTACGTCAAGAGGACGTCAAATTTGCAACGTCACTAGAACGCCATTTATAGCACGTCCTTACAACATCTGATTATTGACGTACTCTGGACGTGTAAATATATCACGTCACGAAAAATTCGTCCCATTGACGTCATTTTATGACATAGCTGGGACGTCTCATTTTTAACATCTTAGCGACGTCTTAATTGCGTCGCGGACGTCGGGACGTAAAACTACGTGATTAGGACGTCCTGAGGATGTTGTTTGCCGAGTGGGCACTTTAATGACACATTCTATGACATAAATGATTCAATTCTTACTTTTAAGCTGTTTATTGCATGTAAATTCGCACACATTGAGATTGTTTACTATTTGGTTACGGCTGTTCCTTTTATCGATTAGCATCCCTATTCGTCAGCGCCCATTTTTTACATCCATCCGTATTTTTGATCGATGAATGCACAATGCAAAGCCAGCAATCATGTAAGATATTGGCTTTACAAAACGCCACATAATCATATTCTTACATAATGATATCCTATCCAATAATACATCCTTAGTCAATCTTAAGAATATGATCAAACATTTGCTCATGTCAATGCTATTCTTTCATCCAAAAAAAGATGAATTCAAAGATGTACGTCAGGCGCGGATTTAGAGGGGGACACACCCGGTGTACGCTCCCCTGTTTGCCCTTATATGTAAGACAAAAAAAAATAATTGCGCCCCCTGTTCAGCCCGATAATTTATAATGTTGCGCCCCAGGTTCAATATTTTCTGGATCCGCGCCTGTACGTTATAGGTAATCTTGATTTGAAAGCGTTACGGATTTTAGTTTGAAGTTGTATAATATTAATACTTTCCCCAACTCATAACATCTTGTTTCAATTTTGAAATAAAAAGTGTGTATTAGAAATTAAATGTTATGTTTTATAAGAAACTAAATGCTAATTTAACCAGTAACCATCACTGCGTGTCTGTATACGAACATTTAAAACGCATAGGTTTGGTAAGACAATAAAAGGAAAAATAGATTCTTCATGTTATAAACTTAATTATGTACTCAAGCGCTTAGATCATCCAATAGAAAACGCACTACATAAACAAAAATTATATATGCGTTTTTTACGCATGAGGTGCCGACGACATGAAGCGGAATTCGTTTTACATAGAATATAATATGATGTATATAATTTGCATATAATTTGTATCATATACTCATTGATATTGCTTATACGCATAAGGTGCCGATGATATTTCGCTGTGTTTCCGCTTCTGTCCGGATGGGGAGGAGCTTAATGAAGAAGAGACGGCATGTGAAAGGTGTCCGATTGGTTATTACAAGGATAATGGCGATGGTCGCTTTGAGAACTGTACCGTGTGTCCGGATTCGGCTTTCATTACAGCAAGTGAGTGAAAAACAAGTACAAAATAAAAATAAAATACATCTATAATACACATTCTGATAGACCTCTCTTCAACTGATATTTTCGGTTACATGACATAAAAGGTCGATGCAACGTATATATTGACCGTAGTCCCTGTACACAAGTTAGATCATCGAAATCATCGATTAACTCAAAACATTATATCTGAGAAATTTGGCATAAGATAAAATCATATTAAAGGGAAACTATATTCTCATTCATATTAAAATAAACCGTTTCAGGTACTGCATCCATCCACGTCGACAACTGTTCCATAGCCAACTGCAGTGCAGGCACATACCGCAACGAAACCGACAATTAATGTATGCCCTGCCCTATGGGTGAATACCAGCCCAACCAGTGGCAAACCGAGTGCATTCAATATAATATTGCTTCTTTCAGGTACTGGTTCATTCCACGTCGACAACTGTTCCATAGCGAATTGTAGCGCTGGGACATACCGCAACGAAACCGACAATTAATGTATGCCCTGCCCTATGGGTGAATACCAGCC
>LQRL01169978.1:0-18859 GCA_001703475.1 Hydroides elegans | reverse complement strand
GTTTTGTCTTTGCTTTTTTCGTGATTTCTTTCACATGTGTATCCCATTTCAGGTTGTCCTGTATATGTAGGCCCACTAGTTTGGCCCCATTGACTCTGTCCATATTTTCACCATCTATCTCTATTGGTGGAGGGTTGGGCTTGTCTTTTGCGAAAGAAATAATCATTTCGTGGGTTTTTTGTGCATTTATTTTCATGTCGTTGTTTTGTGTCCATTTTACAGTTTCGTTCATAGATTCTTGGAGCGCGTTGCGATCTGGATCTGACTTTTTCAGGATCTCGAAGGCGGTGCTGTCATCCACGTATTTGAACAGGGGTAGGGATGGTCTGAGGTCGTCTATAAGGGCTAAATACCCCTCCATACCGAAAATGGCGCCCTGAGGCACGGCCCCTACGAGAGTTAGAATATCCGATATGTAGTCTCCGAGGCGAACATACTGTGATCTTTCTGATAAGAAAGAAGTTATCCATTTTAATAGGAACGGTGGTATATCGTAGGCAGCGAGCTTTTCGAGGAGGATATTGTGATTTACTCTATCAAACGCCTTTGAGTAATCCAAAAATACAATGCGAACTGAGTCGCCTTTATCCGTAGCTGCGTGCCAGGTATGCAAGAGTTTAACCAACATGTCAGTTGTTGAAACTCCCTTTTTATTGCCGAATTGCAATGGATCTGACTTGGTGGCAGTGTAGCTTCTTAGATGCTTAATCACAATTCGCTCGAGCTCTTTTGCGACCAGGCACGTAAGGGATATTGGTCGTATATCCTTTTCGAGGACTGTTGGGGGTGACTTCTTTGGTAATGGTGTAACTATTGCACGCTTCCATTTTTCGGGGACGTATCCTTCTCTTAAAGAACTATTGAAAATTGCTGTAATCGGAGGCGCCAGCAAGGGGGCGAGATCGCGAAGTATCCAGGCTTGTATGCCATCCGGACCGGCAGCTTTCCCCGCTTTTAGCCTCGACAGTTGTCGTTCAACGTCGGATATAGAGATAATATGCTTATCCTCTATGTCGGTGTTGAGGTGTAGGTAGGGGTGGTCTTTCGGTATCGGGGGGAGATCCGACGAAACGCTATGAAAAAAATTATTCATATCGTTTGCCAATTGCTGGAAATCCCCCTCGGCGTAATCGTGAGCCATCCCCGAGAATATATCCTTTGGGTCTGGTCTTTGTGCACCGATGATTTGGCCGACGTTATTCCACCATTGCTTTGAGTCAGAGGTGTATAGCTGTTTGACCTTGTTTTTGTAGAATTTTGATCTTAAGCGCTTCGTTTTTCTGTTTATCCTATTTCGAAGCAGTCTATATTTCTCGATATCACCTCGAGACACTGCGTTTTGCCTTTCTTTGATCATTTGTTTATATCCAGGTGTTACCCATGGCTTATCCTTTGAATGCACGGTGATGGTTTTTGCAGGGAAACATGAGTTAATCAGGGCTGTCATTGTCTTATCAAAGAACTCAAACTGTTCATAGCAAGTTTTCAAATGGTAAAGTTGGGTCCAGTTGGTATTTTTGAGCGAATGCACGAAAAGTGCCTTTTCATTTTTTCCATAACTTCTTGTTAATTTTGTGATCTTTTTCCCTTTTTTATATCCGACTAATTTCGATGGTTTTAAGACTATATACATGTATATACAAACATACAAACTACATTATGATTCCTCAGAGTCAATGGCCTAGCAAGGAGGACACTTGAACGTTCCCAGGGGACTGTATTGTCCGAAGAGAGGACAAACGGCGATATAAGGTGAGCAACGTCGTTTGGGGAAGGGAACTTTGTGGAGGCATACGTCATCTTTCCACTCGCTAAGAAAATGAAAATACCGTATTCAGATAGTTATCAGGATTAAGACTATATACATGTATATATATACATACAAACTACATTATGATTCCTCAGGCTCAATGGCCTAGCAAGGAGGACACTTGAACGTTCCCAGGGGACTGTATTGTCCGAAGAGAGGACAAACAGCGATATATAAGGTGAGCAACGTCGTTTGGGGAAGGGAACTTTGTGGAGGCATACATCATCTTTCCACTCGCTAAGAAAATGAAAATACCGTATTCAGATAGTTACCAGGATTAAGACTATATACATGTATATACAAACATACAAACTACATTATGATTCCTCAGAGTCAATGGCCTAGCAAGGAGGACACTCGAACGTTCCCAGGGGACTGTATTGTCCGAAGAGAGGACAAACAGCGATATATAAGGTGAGCAACGTCGTTTGGGGAAGGGAACTTTGTGGAGGCATACATCATCTTTCCACTCGCTAAGAAAATGAAAATACCGTATTCAGATAGTTACCAGGATTAAGACTATATACATGTATATACAAACATACAAACTACATTATGATTCCTCAGAGTCAATGGCCTAGCAAGGAGGACACTTGAACGTTCCCAGGGGACTGTATTGTCCGAAGAGAGGACAAACAGCGATATATAAGGTGAGCAACGTCGTTTGGGGAAGGGAACTTTGTGGAGGCGTACATCATCTTTCCACTGCCTAAGAAAATGGAATTAGACTGAATAACAGAATATTTATTTATCATGATTAAGTCTATATATTACAAATGTAATGACAATTAAAAATGAGAATTACATAAATTTCCAATGCACCATATGTTCAATGTCATAACAAAAGAAGAAATTGGCCCTTTCCTATAGGGTACCGTTTTGTCCAAAGAGAGATTGATGTGCGGATATATCAGATGAGCGACGTCGTTTGGGGAAGGGAATTTCACATATATACCAGGATTATGGACAAATTTAATGGTAATTATAAGTGACAAATATATTTTCTATTGTCCCCGTAAGGATAAAGACACTTGAAGCTTTCCGTCCGAAGAGAGGACGTACGGCGATATAAGGTGGGCGACATCGTTTGGGGAATGGAATTGTGTGGATGCGTACATCATTTTGCCACTCGCTATGGAAATGTAATATATTTGATTAGAATTAGGAAATTGTGATATAGACAGTGATATATACAGGCAACATCTTATCATCATTTGGATTTGGGCGAAGTGGTCATCACTATTTCAATGTTGAGAAATAACAGGATATTAAGATTCCGTTCGTGAACTACAAGAGTCACATCTGTAACCCCGCTTTAGAATATCATTTGATTCAGGATTCGTACACTTAATAGATTAGGGTGTAGTCACAATGATCAAACTTATCTTCAAACCAAGCTTCAAACTACTTCAGGACTTCAAACCCCCTTCAAACCAGCTTGAAATTAGAAGCTAATATAGGCATTCGGCTTTATGTGTTAATTAAATGCAGATTTTACGATGGTTTGAAACATCGTTTGAAGTCGCTTCAAACTAGTAATATTTTTGTATAATCGGAACCACGACCTCAAGTGGTTTGAAGCTAGTTTTTAGGTTAGTTTAATCACTGTGGCCACACCCTTAGAATGGTTTGCCACTTACTTGATACAAGTGAGTGATCCCTCGGCGGCAACAATGGGTCGTCATGCGGCATCTCTCCGCTCCAGCGCCACTCGATAGTTTTCGTGAAATCCGTCACGAAATGACAAATATCTGCGTCTTCGAAATCGCAATGCATCGTCTTTTGAACTGTTAATATATAGAAATGTAGTATATATCAAACTATAGAGGGTCTGTAAATGTAGTACCGTGCTCTACAATGTACAGTATAATGTAATATAAACTATGTCTTATTATGCAACACGATGGTTTTCGTGAAATCCGTAACGAAATGACAAATATCTGCGTCTTCAAAGTCGCAATGCATCGTCTTTTGAACTGTAAACATATGGAAATGTAGTATATATCAAATTATAGATGGACTATAAATGGAGTACTGGACTCCATAATGTAATGTAATATAGACTATCAAGCAACTCGATTGATTTCGTCAAATCCGTCACGAAATGACAAATTAATCAGCGTCTTTGAAATCGCATGCATCGTTTTTTTGAACTGCAATAAAAATCAAGAAGGCTTTAAACAATAAATTTAGACAATAAAAATCCTATCGGGCAAAATATTTTGTATTTTTCTTTGTATAATTCGATGGTTTTCGTGAAATCCGTCACGATATAACAAATGTCCTCGGTTTTGAAATCACATTGCATCGGTTTTTTGAAGTGCAAATTAGAAAACAGCGGAGTTATTAGCCATGTATTTAAAAAATCAATTTAAAGAATATAACTTGCAATTTTATTAATGTATTTTTGTGCAACTCGATTATGTCATTTCGCGAACTAAAAGCGAAATGATACTTCTCAATGATTTCTTCCAACTCAGCATAAGTCGTGGCCACATTGATAAAACTAGCCTTCTCACCTGGCTTCAAACCACTTAAGATCGTGGTCCAGATAACCGAAAAATATTGCTAATTTGGACTATGTTTTAAACCGTCTTCAAACTAACCTTCAATCTTAACCTCGAACCAAAATGTGCATATTAGCTTATGGTTTAAAGCTGGGTTGAAGCAGGTTCGAAAGTTAATCAATATGATAAAATTGTTAATCTTAGCCATTACATTTAGTGGTTTGAAGCTTGGGTTGAAGGTAGGTTTTTTCAATGTGGCCACACACATAACATACTAAAAATATATCCTAAAACAAATGTTTGCTCCCGATATACATGGTGCGGATACGGCATCGCCACGATGATATTGTATTAGATGATCGTAGACCCTGAAAATGGCATTACTGATTCAATGACAAAAGCAGAACTGCATTTAATATTAATTGTATATCACATTACTTTTATTCGTTCTTTATAATGGAGAATGACTAAAACAAAACTTAACTTTCTGATAAATTATAACGAAAAAAATGCTTATTTACGAATCCTATCTCCATTTTTGTCCGAGGTTCTTACCTTGACATTTGACCCTCTTGTAATAATCCGTATATTTCTTCGTTCTCATCTCGACCCCTTCCGCCCCGTGCTCCAAGGGTGAAATCTCGCAGACTCTCGTTTCGCGATCATAGGTGAGAGAACAGCAAGAGTCACTGAAAAGGGAAGAATATGACTGTTAATGAGTTTGTGAGGGCCTGGCTACATTGGAAGCTCTGTCTTACCTTATCCTCTATAAACATGCTTCCAATGTAATTCTTATTGGAAACCAAAAACCAACCAGCGTTTCGGTAGCTTTTTCAGTCTCCCATATGAATAACATAGAGAGACAGGTTTGTTGAAAAAAAAAGCAGAGAAAAAAATACGCGCCTGAAAGACGTTAAGTTAGAATAAACTTTGAAGTACATTTCGAAAAAATGTAAAGAAGTTTTCTGTTTTTTGTGAAAATTAAAAAGCTGAAACAAACATAGAAGAAATTGGTTTATCGGCAAAAGAAAGTACTTTAAGGGCCTGGCCACATCGGAAGCTGTTTCTTGTATTTACATGTATTTCCTAACAATCCGGTCTTCCAATATATTCCTTATGGGAGACTGAAAAAGCGGTAAAAAGCTACCTAACCACTCGCTGTTTTTAGTTTCCCATCAGAAATACATTGGAAGACATGTTTTAGGAAATAAAAACAAGTAAAAGTTTCCAATATGACCAGGCTCTAAAGGTAGATGTTGCCAATACCTGTGTATTTGTTCACAGAGTTCCTTGCAGACCTGCGCCGTAATATTAACGTAGATGTCATGTGGTTCCTTGTCGCCCCACAGGTACGTGTTCGGGTACGCGTCAAAACCGTCTAAAATAATCAAATATTTAAAACGTCTTTTAAATTCAATATGGAAAAAAAGAAAAAAAAGTACACTTACATTATCATATTTTTAACCTATTTTGAATGCATTAGAGTTGTTATTGTCGCCAGTGAACGGAGTAGTAATGTCCAAAACCAGAAGGACTCAGAAAGTACTATCCAGTCTTTTTGGTAAGGATCCTGAGTATAAAGATATTCGGATGGTCTAAGAACATGCTAGTTAGAGTCTATGCTAAGATATTTATAAGACAATCACTAAAAAGCCATCCTCCCACTCGGCAAAGGTTGGTCCTATTCCCGTCCGTCCGACGTCATTTACGCACGTCCTTTCTTGGTCCTACATTGAGCCCAGGTGAAAGTTTGCCGGGCGTAATTTTTAAGACGTCGTTTCGCCGTCAATATCTGACACTGAGAGGACGTTCAGTGAAAGACGTCCACTAAGACCTAAAATGCGACGTCCTAAAGTGGTCCGCATTTCGTCATGTATGAATGTTTTAGTGACGTCATTTTTCTGACGTTATTTAATTTGCCCGCCCATTTTTATTTAAAAATTCAAAATACATTTCTTATAAATATCATATATATACAAATTTGGCTTAAATGATAGATATTCAACTGAACCATATTATTCCTATTCGAAAGCGACAATTATCAAACTAAAAATTGTCCAAAATCCAAATTTGCATGTTTTCGAGGGGTATTCGCAATGCTATTTGACAGCAAGTTTGATTCGTATGTTGATCTTTTAATGGGTTCCTTGTAACGTCGAATCACGTCACGACCAGGATATAATGTCCTTACAACGTCATATTGCGATGTGAAGGTCACGTCATATTTACAACGTCACAAGGACGATTTTAATAACACGTCGCGACAACGTCTAATTAGCGACGTTATACGGACATGTTCATTAGTCATGTCATAAAATCACGTCGTTAACCCGTCATTGAAAGGCAATGATGGGACGTCTTATATTTTACATCGTAGCGACGTCCTATTTGCGTCGCGGACGTCGGGACGTAAAACTATGTGATCAGGACGTTTTTAGGAAGTTGTTTGCCGAGTGGGCTAGGAGACGTATTGCAAACCCGCGTTAAACCATCATTGTTTCAAGTACGGATTATTGCAGTGAAATTTATTATCTAAATTTAAGGCTTATTGTGCCAGACCATAATAATAAAGGAAGTATAATTTCAATTTTGATACACGCTCCTCTCAAAAATTGCATTTATAGCCTAAAGGCACACCACTAACTTTTATATGAAACATTATTTCATTATACCTGTATTAAGTAAAATGGCTTTGTCATATAAAAGTACAATGCTCATTGTAAATACAAACACACTTTTGATCTACATTAATGAAATAGGAGTTTTGGATATAGGAACCCTATCAGTTTTATGTGATTTATATATTGTGTAAAACAAAATCAATATAAATTTTGTATCTGAATCAACGTCGTTTGAATATCAATTGAATATGTTGGTATATATCGATATACCAAACTACCACAAAATACGATTTCTACATAAATGAACATTTCCTTTTATAAAAAAAATACTTTGAAAGGATACCGTTCGTGATGCGTTCCTCCAAAACAAACAATATTGTCACCAAGAGTCGAGAACAGATTACTTTAATTAAACCCTTGTGGTACCCTTTGCCCACATTTGGAATGAGTTTCACAGGAAATGCGCGAGTTGAGAAAGCGATCTTATATTGGGGCGATTATACCCCAGTGTGATACATTGGGTTATCCGACAATCTGATGTGGGCAATGAATAATGACTTATTTTGGTAGGATAGCGCGAGACGATGTAAATATTTGTAAATTCATCCTAATATGTTGTATATGGTTTTCTTATGTTGAAACTGCGATCAAACATATACCATTTTTTAAATTTTGAAGGAAAACCACGATTTGGTGTTTGTACTATCTGCGATTAAAAGCTGTTCTGAGCTTTAAAAAAGTGCTCGAATAAAATGAATACATACATTTAAAGTAGCAGTAACGCGACGTCGAGAGTTTAAAATTTTCAATCAAGTGAAAAAAAATACGGACGTCCGTTTTCAAAGTGGATATAACGAGGACCTTCATATGTACGTCGCATGAAAATCGGACTCAAAAGTCCATCTACCTGACGTCAGGACGGGGAAGTCGTCAAAAATAAAATCATATCGGCCCGAAAACAAACGTCAATTTGACATTACGTCCGAAAGCGATGTTATATGGACGACCCACACAGAGCGGGATAAATAAATCTGGCTTACCATTGACGTTTGTTCCGAGTAAAATCTCCCGGAAACTCTCCTCAACGACGTCATACAAAGCCAGTTCCGACGTCGCAGACATCCTGAAAATAATTAAGATGAAATGATATTTTCTATATACAAACGTGGCTTCCAGGATGACATACAAACTATTTTATCAAATTGACATGATTCAAGAATGACATGAGTTTCGTTATATAGCGATTATTCGATATTCGCCACAGACATTTTTACCGCACGCTTAAACAACGTTGAAAACCTTTATTATGTTTTCTAATGTGAAAATTACGACTTATCTACACGTATTTTACTTTATTAAATTACACACAGTTTGTACATAAACTAAATAAAACTCTTAAAATGATTTATAGGGCTAATGCTACTATTTAAAAGTATTTTTCCTTTTTCGTAACAAGGATATAATCATATTAATTCGACAGCTTTTTCACAGACAACACATCACGACAATATGTACATGGAATTATTCGTTATACTTATGTAGAATCGTCATCATATATACCAAATCATATATAAAACAATCGAATAAACATAAATAACGAGTCAATGTTATCAATAGAAGAGCACCCCACGAGGTGTTCCTCAAAAAAGGTGTTCCTTTTACAATTTCATCTAGCTACAAACTTTTAAAAAGGGCCTTCTACATGTAGCTACACGAATGTAAGGAACACCTTTTTAGATTTTTGTCGATTTTTATAAATTATTTCGCCAATTTAGTGTTTAATTTTATTCAGAGATATCTAGCTAGGCATAATAAACTGAAATACAACTAGAAATTGGTCATATATACCAGTTTTACTATTTTCTTATTTTCATAAAAGGTGTTCCTCTTATGATTCTAGCCAGCTAGATGAGTGCAGTGAGCCCAGCTAGCTACAAAAATAGGAACACCTTTTTGTAAAAAATATTTTTCTAAATAATTTTTTTTTTTGCATATTTCAATGCCACAAGTGATTTCATACCCAAATAAACACTTTTTGAAAATTTGGTCGTGGGGTGCTCTTCTCAATAAAATGATTCCTGATCGAACAACCTCAGAATAAGGATATAATCATATACACTCGACAGCTTTTTCCAACAACCCCTTATCAATTAGCATCATTGCCCTTGAATCCTACGAAGTGGTTATTTATCAACCGGTCGATCAATTGGTTCCAAATGCTTTTTCCTCACTGACAACCAGCTACAAGTCCGTTGGCACGTGGTTTGGCATTTTAACGGGAGTCTCATGTTATTATCATTATGAATATTGCATGCTTCTATATGTATATTGCCACATTTATCTTGCGGTGATGCGTTGATTTGAAACCAAACTTGTGTTGCTATTATCCCAAAGAGAGGAAGATAAAAGGGCTTATAGTTGAACGATGAAATAAGCGCAACTACGTCGAAGACAGAAACTATAGAACCTGAGGGCGCCAACAGTATAAAATATCAGACCGAACAGTCCTGGGTGCGCCAGTTTATTTTGCGAACAGGGGGCGCGCGCTGGATAAACCTGCGCTTGACATATCACAATTATTTAGGCTGATGCCTTCTAGGTGCTGGCACCTATGCTAAAGCTATGCCGAACGTCATTTCTGATATGACAGCGACAAATCGACGTTTGAAACGTAGTGACGACGTCATACCAACTTTTTTTTTGTAAGTTCTATGTCGCACCTTTTATGCCTATTGCAGTATGATATGAGCCGTTATGCTTATTTTCAATGGAAACGTCACAATAACTTCGGTAAATAGTTATGTTGTTTTAAAGTTATATCTTTGTACTCAGATGTCAAGGTTTATTCATACATTGTCGTAAAGCGTAAAATGAAACGAGCGGTATAAGTGGACAACAATAACATTCAGATTAAATATTGATGACGTATCTTAGTTTTTTTTTTACATAGAGTATCATCACTGTATCTAGATGCGACACATATATCTCGATGGCAAGGCGGGGAATTAATGTGCAATACTGAGATTTAATGTTACAATTTATTTAATTTTTACAAAAACGTTGTTTAGTCTCAAAATTGTGTCGAAGATTCATTCGAAAGCAGATGTTTAGGAAAATGTGCTTATTCTTAAACAATAACTCAAACAATTTGCGAACTCAGTGCTATACAGAATAAGGTGCTTTATGCAATTGAAGGGTTCTGTGCATTGATTGCGGTACTTAATGACTTAGTGATGCGATATGGAACGGGAGTCACTGGTTCCATGTCAGACGTCAGAAGTACCACATGTCCGAAAGTCCCCATGTCAGAAGGTTCTCATGTCCGAAGGTTTTGTTATCAGAAGAAACACTTCAATAAACAATTTAGTTTTGTGACTGATAATAGAAATCCTACTCTCAGCCTGCTGCGCGACCCTCCCCAAACCCATTGGAAGATAAAATTCTAGTTCCGAAAATGCCAACATAAGTTTTATATCGTGACCAATGCTTTAGTAACAACAAATTGAGTTTTTTCAATAAAACGGTCGAGTCATTTACCCAAAAGATAATCACCATGTACTACAGAACTATAATGAGTGAGTAATATCAATTAATACATGGACCCTTTGCAGAGATGTCTTTATGCATGACTTGTTGATATGGTCATTGTTGTAATGGTCACTCAATGGTCTATATAGCTCAATACTCATAATCATATATATTCCTTTGAAGTCACACGAACATTTACATTGTTATTGTAATTAGATGCATATTCATTTAGTATTAAATTGATAATAATACGATGTTCAATGAATTCCTCAATGGATTCATATAATCCATTTCATATTCATCGTTATTTATCTTCAGTGTATCATGATATCTTATCTTTATGGTTCAAAATGAGCCCTTGCATTATTTTGATTGGTTGAAGTATAAAACCAAATATTTGTTGCAAAGAACAAGCACATAATACATTGTATTTCCTAACCATACAATAAGAATAAATTTATTTTCATATTGAAATAACTATTCATTATTTAATCTTTCTTTTATGACAAATAAGCAGAACCTTATACATCATGAAATGGAGCTGTATACTTAGGCCCTGCTTACATAATATCGCTGGGGTAGCGATTTCTACTGTTTTCGTTGTGGGAAACTGCACGAAGAAAACAGTGAAAATCGAAACTTGCGATTCAATAACGCCCAGTTGATGTAAGCAGGGTCGTATCGACAAAATAATCGCCATAGCATCCGGTTTATAAAAGTGACCAAACCATAACATAATCAGTCATGTGTGGCATTGGAAGCAAAAGGGCAAAAACACAACATCACGAGTAGTCCATCATTGTCAAAACTTCGATCAAACGTACATTTGGGTAATACTCTTTTTTTCGGTCACGAGGGGCATATGATCGGTCGTTTATGGGCAAGAGGGTCGTTACGTTAGACCGCGTTCACGCAAACAAAAAAAAAACGGAAATAAAAGCTCGAAAACCGAAAGCTCGAAACCCACATTTTTAATAGAACATATGGCAATTTTTCCTTTCTGTTCACGCAAAAAGCGATCGTTTTTTTCATTATTTTCGAGCTTTTATTTTACGTGAACGCGAATGTTTGAAATTCAAACACGCTGGACGTTTTTTCTTAATTCCAGGCGATTTGTTTTGCATTTTCATTTTTTTTCATAATTATAATGAATGTTCTAATTGAGTTAGCTTATCCAGATATAAATGAGCGGACTCATTTAGGTGACACAAAAGAGGGGAAAATTTTGACAAAATCAAATTGGAAGCCGCGTTTATGGTTCCACGGCGACCGAAGTCGGTTGTTTATTTCACTGCTTTCTTCATATTTTCATATCGTTCATATATATATGTATATTCAATTGGAGCAATACCCCAAGGGTGCGTTCACCCGCTCTAAAATAAAGCTCAAAACACACATTTTGCGCTTTAAACTGGAAGCCACATTTGTATAAAAACATAGTAGTTTATCCCTTCTGTTCACCCAGAATTATGCGCTTTTATTTCCGGTGAACGCGCCTTAACAGGTCAGGAAAAGATTAATTGTTATTTCTTTTTAAAAGAACGATTCTATGATTTTTGGCACATTTACCCAAGCCACTAAAATGAGAACAATGGCATTTCGTAAATTTCACCTCATGGGATCTGTATATCCAGGAGCTAAAGTAAGAACAACTCCATCCTTCTAATGCATTTGTTTTTATTGACACTCTCAATGCCATAGAAACAACAAAGTCTAAGTAATGAGCTATCTAAAAAATACAATTGTGTCTGGAATCTCTCGATAAAACCCAAATGCATGATTGATGATAGTGGATTCATATTTGTTTGATGATGAGATAAGTTTATTGTTGTCGATGTATTATGCACATTATCGTTTCTTCCATGTCTCTTCAGAATGGTTTCAAGGGGCATCGTTATATGTTCGTTAACAACGGTTCTTGTCAGTACAATGCAATGCTGCAAATTTAACTACGAACTGCATCACAAATATATGTTACTACAACTATTTTTCAGAGATTGGAGAAGAATAAATGGTTTGAGGCAAAATGTAATTGTGCAAGACCATAGCGGCAATATCTTATACAGCATCACCCAAGTGTATTCAAGTTTCATAGTTTATTTCTCCAAAACAAATTGTAACAAAAACAAAGTGGACAACTCTAAAAACATATATAATGCTAGTTGTAATGCACAAACTATATAAAACATATATAACATATATAGAAATATATCATAGATACACTGACCTAAAAAGGTTCTGATTGCATATGGTTACGGCTGGAAAATCGACTTCATCCGTATATATCACCTCGACGTCGACGGTTTTGGGATGATCCCAGAGGTACAAAAGGCGCTCAGTGAGAAACCAACTGAAGAATGATATGGCGCCGATAACAAGGAGTGTCCAGACCACCCTATTGAATACAAAATAATTTATTTAGGGATTAGGACATAGCGATAGAGAGATAAAAGAAGGGTGACTGATATCATAGTTTGGCGAAATCGTTGTGGGCGGGGAAGAGATAGGTCGTTTGATTCCTGAACTCATATATCGGGTGTCGTAAGACCTATAAACTATGAACTGTATTATATCTTTTAAGAAACCGCTTAACGTTTTGGTGCTACGTTTCATCTTATGTATACGTATGTGTATAAAAATACGTGATCAGGACGTCATTTAGAAGCTTCGTTAACGAATGGGTGGGAGACAAGGAACTTAATAGTTGGCACAGTGGTATATTTAATACCAGGCAACGTCGTGTCCTGTGTAAATTCGTACATCAACTGCCACAATGATACCAGTGATACTTCATTTCGATACATATATCATTATTTCTAATTATGATTACATCCATCTGAAGTTTTTTTTATGAGAACGGAGGAGGGTATGTCAAAGGGGGGTAAGCATTCGATCCTTCCTGACCCCTTCCCTCAACCTTCGACAAACTTACCGTCGAATAGCAAAGGGTGTTGGCGCCGTCGTATATTTAATTCCATGCAAGGTGGTGTCCTGTGTGAATTCGTACATCAAATGTCGCCATGACACTGGTTTCTTTTGTGACGCATTACTCGTTGCTATAGTCGCAACGGAGGCTGAGCTTCCGGCGTCCATATTGTCACTGGATAAGCATAACAAATGATTAATTCATTTGATTATCTGCGATCTTTTCGTTTACGATAATGTCACAGGTATTGAAATTAGTCGAGTATTTGTTTCCGAAAAAAATACCCGCTATTTGTAATTTGAAAGTAAAAGATTGCAGATACATGTACTCTATGAGCATTTTATTCACATTCACATAGTTACATTTGATTTTACATTGTTCTATTTGCCTGGAATCGAGCAAAATGTCATATAAGGCGATTCGCTGTTTGTTGCCATGGAAGCCACGGACGCGGAACTTCCGGTTTCCATATTTCCTCTTAAATCAAGTGAAATGACGTCATAATTGGACATGAATCAACTTGAATTAAATGTTTGGTATAACAAAACAATAAAAACTTAATGTTGTGTATTGTAACAACCTATTCAATGTGATATGTTTTATTCACATGTCTATGCTATTGATATTGATAAATTCACATATGGCCATTTTATGTCACAAAAACATAGATTGCATATAAATGAGAAACTGCAACCAGAAGCAAGGTACGTTGACTTTAGAAAGCGTCAAAACGACGTCAGTTTAAATTTGTTTGTAACATATAAAGAACTTATTTAATGAATAAGACAGCATATACTTGTACATCAGTTGTTTATATATGTGACTGCTAGGTTCTGGAAATGTGGTAGGTACGGGGTTATAACTACGTCAGATTAATGCATCGCCGTGAGGTATATGACGTATGCAAACGTTGTCCTCTCAAGAGTAAGATAAAAAAAAAGAAAAAAGAATGTTATAACCACAACCGAAATTACGACGTCGCTTTTATTACACGTTTGTTTGTGTTAATTTAAGTTGAATAGTAATCATATTTAAATTAAACATGTTTGCAAGCTTTACCTTATTACGCAAAGTTTTGATAAACGCCTTTTGACTTTTGACACATTATTGCAATTCGCACAATTTTGAATCGAGAATATCCAAGCATCCTTCATATTTTCGTTATCCTCATTCATTGCAACTTCGTATGTGTTTTTTTTTTGTTAATTGAGTTTAAATTATATTTCTGAATGTTTAAATAAATTCAATTATCTTGATACGAAAAGCGAATTAATCAATTATTGATAAAGTTTTCTAGAAATTGTATAATAAAATCGTTCCATGTAAACAATTTATTTGTATTTGCTATAATCAGAATTATGTGGAGAAAGTTATCGAATCATAAAAATATGACATTGAATGCCAAAATGGTTCGTTTTGATTTTTTTTGCAATATGGTGATTTGAACGTGTTTGGAAATTGAACAATACGATATTGTATACTATCGAATGTCATTGACACGAATTTACTGAATTGCCCCAAAAACGGAGATGGTTTAAACAACTTAACATATGATGTCATTTAATACATGAAAAGAAAACAGTCAATTAAAATTGAAGTTGATATAACCCTTATAAATGAGATATTGTAATCATCAATGGCAACGGTATTTTTGTAATAAAAAGGTCTTATTCTGAAAATACGCGTTTGTTTAAACACTCGAAAGAATAAGAACTACATACATGTATATGCTTACTCTGAAGCAAATATACATTTAAACGTTAAAAGGGATTTTTTAGTTTGTTGGATGAAAATCTTGAACAAGTTTCTCGGTATGGAATCGGAAGAACTTCATACAAAAAAAATATGTCCTAGTTTCATCACAGCATTTTTTGTAACGTTGTTATACAATGACTTGCTGAAAAAAAATATCCATACAATTATCCATATTAAGAAAAATAATTACAGTAATTTCGTTACGCATACTCTAGTGGTTGGAATAATGATAATTGCCGGCTTGTGTGTTAATTTTTTTTTTTACTCAATGACACATTTAGCAATAAGAATAGTTATATGTAACATTTCATTTCATATAGAATGAAAAACCACTTGCCCGGAATGGTCAACATTGCAAATTGTCTTCTAATGTTCAATGAATAGGATTAAAAACTAAATTAGACATTCATATTGGTAAAATAACCTTAAAAACATCCATATCAACAATTAGATAAAATAAATTTAAAACAAAACATACCTTTATGAAAAATATCCCTTTGTTAAATCAATTTCAATGAATTATCATCAACAAATCGACAATAAATGTTTTAGTTAGTCAAGCATCATAATATCCATATTTTAAATGATTACAAATCCTTAACCAATATCCCGAATATTCCTGTTTAATATTAGGGTCAGATTATTTGCATGAGTGAATAAGTCACTCTGTTGCCCAACCCTTGCGAACCAGTTTTATATCACTACATGAAGGCGCGAAGTGTGAGCCATTTATAGTCAGCAAAAATTGGAGCAGAGATGAGCAATGATAATTCTCAAAAGGGACAACTTAGAATGCATGAGCGATTAATGATGTCAAAATGATGTTGTTGTTATAAGAGCAAAACGTGTTACGTCACATTGATCGAATAATTATGTTATGTAATAGTAAATGAGAGCGAATGATAAGAATATATTGTAGCTTTATTTAGATAGACTTAACTCGTCTTTTTTATCAAGTCAAATATAATACTTACTCGTCAAGACGTCGGGCAACGTCGAAATGATGGTGACGTTATTTTTGTGTTCAAACAATATTAGGCCAACATTGCGACAAATTGTGCAATTGGACCTTATATGACGTCGTGACGTAAAAAAAACAACGGCTGAACAACCCTCTCAGAAAGTCCTTAGGACGTCCGAATTACGTAACGTGACGTCGAATGTATGAAAATGATCGAGGACACGTCTTGCAGAGACATAGGTTTCATAGTCGAACAAACCGGCTCATCATTCCATCGTAGTAACATTATGCAGCTTTATATGAGCAACCAACTCGATTGGTATAAATATATATGAATAAGCACAATATTTTGACATTTAAGCTTGGAAAATAGTCGCGTGGTTGAGTATATGCATTTTCTTCTACACGCTTCTTTATTTCAGAATTTGATAACAAAATGTAAAAAATAACATCTTTTGTTTTCATTATTTTTTTTATGTTGCTCTTGGAACTTGTAAAGGTCTGACAAGGATTTGCAATATGAATGACCGGGCAGGGTTGGAATAAGATACTATTCACACTCGCCAGATCGACTGACGAGTAAGTCAAATTTCACAGTCACCCGCGAAGAATTACATGTTTTTGACGTGAAATTTTACATTCGCCAATCGATGATTTCACTCGCCATGGCGAGTATGGCGATTGTTATTTCCATCCCTGAATGACCATACAGTAAACGAGGTTTATAAGTTGACAACCGCACGCCCGCACGCTTTACACTCCACGCCCGCACGCTTAATAATCCACGCTTAAATTCAATTTTACGCACGCCCGCACGCCCGCACGCTCGCACGCCCGCACGCTTAGTGAGGATATATAAGGTTGCAAAGCCAATTGATAAATTACTGTACTGAATTGTCTTTTCAATGCCAATCAATTAGCCATGTTATATTAAATTATCATATTTATTTGGTTTTTGAAATCTCTATTTGTCATAAATGAAATAGTCCCCATAGCCAAATTAGTAGCAACGGTTCTCTTTCATTGATCTTTTTCAATAAGGTTGTTTTCATTTTTTTGTTGATTGTCATTTTAGTTTTCGTTATGATTTTTATAACAAACTAAAATCGATTTCGGAAAAATAAACCTGATCAATCACCCATTTATTTAAATACATGAATTAATTAACTATACTAAAAAAATATTGAATAGCCAAAAATAAAGGTATACATTGTCACAAGACAATACAATTTTCCTCGCTTTTATTTCTGATCGGATAATATTTTCGACATTAGATTTCGATTCAAGCAATGATATACAGTACTGATTTTGAAAATAAAATGCTTAGATTTAGAATGGTATTAATGAGTTTGAAAAATGTAACGAAATTAAGATGAATGCATTATATGATATTAGAAGTTTTGAAATGAATGCATTTAATGTTGCTTTCATGTCTTTCCGAGGCCCAACATATTAGTTTCCTAACTAGATGAACATATGCATTCAAAACCAATATTTGTATGCACAAGAAATAATATTAAAGACTTTTAAAGATGAAAGAGACTACCTAATGAAATATTACTTTGATTAAAAACATGTTGACATGAATAGCAACAGAAGGAAAAATCCACGCCCGCACGCCTGCACGCCCGCACGCTTGAAATACTACACGCTTAAATAGAAATTTGTCCACGCTAAAATCCTAGCGTGCGCACGCCCGCACGCCCGCACGATGTCAACTTATAAACCGCCTTTACTGTATATCAATCCGGAAATCATATGGCAATTAACCTATTAACCTACTCGTATCGTAGAGGCATATATCGGGTTGTTAATATCTTAACATGAATGTTTTCAACTATTTCAACAGTAAAATATGCTTTACCTTCTTAATTAAATCAAATACAAACAATAAGTAATCGGATTCGTTTCAGCGATATAGCCTTGTTCTCGGACGGAAACCGATATCCGAACAGAAAATAATCCAAGGATCGCCCCGATTGCCCTTAAGGAATTGACACTTTGTATGCCTCCAGTTATTTGGGTGCAATTGTGGATTCACTCCCGCTAATGTGTATGCTATTTGCCACCAGAGCGATCGCGAAATATCAGGTCTCTTCTCAAGGGAAATTATTCATATGGAAACTTTGAGTAGAGATGAATCCTTAGTGTAAAATCTATATATAAGTGGTATTAAAAATATGTGTTTATCTGTAGTCTGAGAAGAAGTAAGACTGTATTGTTATATAATAATGACGATTATAATTATAACAAACACATATAATAATAATTATAATTATTTTTACTTTGTTGTCTGAGAAGAAATAAGCATATATAATTGTATTATAATTGTTATTATATCTATAATAAACACACAAGATAATAATTCAAATTATTTATTACTTTTTGGTGCGTAAGAGTGTTGATGTATTGAACAAAACTTACTAATAAAAACCATCATTTAAAACTACTATAATTAAAATATATTAGTTTGTTAATCTAAGACTAAGACGAATCTTACCACATATAAACCATTTACTCTTCCCCACCAACTGCACCCTCCCCACCAAAAGTATCCTCCCCAACCCTATCAGCTTCCCGACCCTCAACGCCCTCGCGACCACAAGCTCCCTCCCCACCCTCCTTCACCTCAACCACCTCGCCACCACAAGCACCCTCGCTTTCCTCCTTAGCGGCCTCAACACTTGTAGCCTCGGCCTCAGCCCCTTCTTTCTTCTTTCGGATCTTCCTCTTAGGGCCCGCCCCCTCTGT
>LQRL01169968.1:4085-20136 GCA_001703475.1 Hydroides elegans | reverse complement strand
AGTTTTCACACACGATGCTTAGAAGTGATCATATATATATATATATATATATAAATATATCCATTTGAACGGCGTATTAAGAATAGGAAATGTTCGAAATAGAATTAGGTGTTTACCCTTTAGCATGCATATCTATTCATAACTTTTATGCATGCATTGTATCAAGGTACTTTCCATAAGTGTTGATTACTTACAGACGAGGTGAATATTATGATTTAACAATATAAAGGGTATTTAGCATATTAAGATATACTTGTTATATTTGTGTGGCATTATAGTTTCAATAAATAAAAGGAAATCAATTATAACTTATATGAAATTTCAAATGAATTGAACTCTTACATTGAGATAGAAAGTGCGGGATCTTTGTAATTCTATCATGCATTAAATAAATGACATAAAATGAGAAACCTATTTCAAAAACACAAAATATTATCACCACGAGATTATTTTAAAAACACGAGTCGTGCAGCGCACAGTTTTTAGGCTGAACGGCTGTTGTGTAGTATGACCAATATTTGTACAGCAAAATCATTCGCTTGCACTAAGGCATACAAATAGGCGGTGAGTTATAGTATGTGTATGGTAGTTTACCTAATCAGCACATGCGTTGAATCATGGTACTTTACCATATGAAAGATTTTCGATAACTTGCAAAAGCAATAAATATCATGCGTTTATAAACATTTAAGTACGTATTAATGTGATATGGAATAGTTGAACCTATATAATTAAATGAAATCAAGTACAGTAAATAGGTGATATCCAATATAAAATTAAAAATTATTGAAACTCTTTAAAGTATAATCAAAAGTATATGAACTTGGCCAATTGTAAGTGTTGACAACATAAAATATGGGAAACCTGTTTCGAAAATGTAAATCACCAAGGGATAGAAATAGCGATATTGACAATAATGACAATAATTCTGTATCTCTCTCAACTCAAAATGATATCAATGATAAGCAAAAAACTAGAACGAATAAAGATAAATGCATTAAAGAAACTCTTAAGCACGCCGATGGCGATTGCAGTGATGCCTCCTTGAGTCACAATGGAGACGATGGGATTTCGAATTATTCATTCTCATCGGCAACAATACATAATGGCGATGTTCACGGTTTACGTTCTGTGATTGATAAATTGACATGGGATGATTTGAAAGATCAAATCTATTTCATATTTGACGCAATACGCAAAGGTGATGGAGCCATCATCTCTGAACTTCTTCATTCGCGATTCGGGGATGCCCTAGCAACTGAAATTTTAGTTAAAGGTAGCGACCCTAATTTAGAACCTGATTCTTTGTTCCGATGGATATACCACATTTAAAACAACAGCATTCTATTTTCAATGATTATGACTCATTTGAAAAAATGTATTACTTTTGAACATGAGGAGCACATTATAAACCTGTTGACAAGTGCTATACATGAATGTCCTTCTGTAAATTTCCTCAATATGATTGAAGAGCTCTGGTGCATCTCGAGGGAAAACCATAAAAATGATGATCGAGATGTCGAAATTCTAATAGGATTTTATCGGAATATGTTTAGTGAAAACGAGAAGGAAAACAATAAGGTGGCCTCATTGCTACACCGTGTGTTACAAATCGACATATTTCGACACATCGATATATTTCTCAACAGCTTCCCCGAAGCGGTTGTATCATTGATGACAAGTGACTCAAAAGTACAGTTATCCATTCAAAGTTATGTAATCAATGCGAATAACCCAAATGAGATTTTAGCCGCATTGATAACGAAAGAGGACATTTTAGCACTGCGTAAGTGGTTCGATCACATACAAATAACAAAATCGAATATTATCAAAAACCCACCCGATCATTCACATTCTCGCACAGATGATATTATCCAGACTTTGCTATCAAGAATGGATACGTTAAAAGACTCAAACGTGGCGGAGGAAGTCTTTGTTGAAGTAAAAATCATGATGAGAGGAATAGCAGCGGAAATAGAACGACACGATTCGAAAATAAACTGCTGCTCGCCTTTTTTAGTAAGAAGCAAGAATGAAGAAACACAATGCTTTTACCCCAACGAGTACGATTTCTTCATGCATTCAGAGCCTTATTATTTTGATCCTGATGGCTCGACGTTAGTTGAGGCGGTGAGTAAATATAGGCGTTCTATCTCATCTGGATCTCGATTGACCCTAGACAATTTTGCTGTTCAACTAGATAAACGTTTTGCGTGTTTGCATTGTACTTGGACAGGACAGCAATATCCATATATGCCCATTAGCATTGACATTGTACCGGTAACAAAGTATCCTTCCACTGAACCAGATTATATTATTCGATTTAAATATAATTTCTATCTGGATAAAATCAAAGATTTACTTTCATTGATATATGCGGAAGTTGATGATGATTATGATGGTGATGTTGATTATGTGGACTATGTATCCTTGATAGAAAATAAAATTATCAAGGCGATTCCCATCAACATGAAGAAAGCATATAAAATTGCAAAAGCCGTTAGAGTGTCCGGTCTTCTACGCCCAATTTATCCACAACTGATTGCACTTGGCGTTACTGATGACATTCACAACATAGTTAGAACATACATGCTCAAATCATGCGTTTTGTACCTATCACACAATGAGCAATACATCAAGAATAGATGCAATGATCCAATATGTTTGGCTATTTTAATATTTTGCCTTCTACGCAACTGCCTTGTTTTTGGGAAGTTTTATGAATATTTCCGAAACGGGGCCTACTTAGCCAGAAAGACGCTGTAGCTGCATTAATACCAAAAACAGACCTGTTAGCACTACGTAAGTGGTTCGATCACATCCAAATAACGAAATCAAATATAACCGAAGATACACCCGATCATTCATACTCTCGTACAAATGATATTATCCAGAACTTGTTATCAAGAATGGATTTGTTGACAGCCTCACATGAACGAAGCAATCCAAACATAAGATGCTGCTCGCCTATTTTAGTAGGTAGCAAGAATGAAGAAACACAATGCTTTTATCCAAACGAGTATGATTTCTTTATGTACTACGAAACTCGTTCCCCTAATTATGAATGTAAAGAAACTACAATTGAGAAGGCGGTGAGTAAATATAAACATTCTGTCTCAACTAAATCTCGGTTAAGCCTAGATAAGTTTGCGGTTCAACTAGATAAACGTTTTCCGTGCTTGCATTGTACTTGGACAGGACAGCAATATCCATATATGCCTATAAACATAGACATTGTACCGGTAACAATGAGTCCTTCCACTGAACCAGATTATATTATTCGATTTAAAAATAATTTCTACCTGGATAAAGTCAAAGATTTACTTTCATTGATATATGTGGAAGGTGATGATGAAGATTATCTTGGTGGTGCGGATCACTATGCATCATTGATAGAAAATAAAATTGTAAAAGCTGTTACCATAAGCATTTGGAAAGCATATAAGATTGCAAAATCAGTAAGGGTATCTTGTCTCCTACGCCCAATTTATCCACAACTGATTGCACTTGGCGTTACTGATGACATTCACAACATAGTTAGAACATACATGCTCAAATCATGCGTTTTATATCTAACACACAAGCAACATATAATAAACAGCTGCAAAGATCCTATATGTTTAGTTATTGTAATATATGGCCTACTGCGGCAATATCTGGCTGTTGGTCAGTTTTATGAATATTTCGCAAACGATCGCTACGTTCTTTTTGACTGTGAGCATTCAGTAGATGAATCATCGCATCGGTATTTCTGTTGTCGCCTGCGCAAAACTCGCCTCTTGATCGTGGATCGCCTGCTGCTGGTTCTTCGTGAATAAAGAGACAATAAGCGCAATGCTAATGGCGAAGGATGTACAGTAGTTGCTGGCAGTGACGATAACAACTGTGCTTGCTGTCCTGATATGGATTTCGCATCACTTAGACCGGCTCCCTTTTATCACTTGGGATACACTAAAGAGGAGATCGAACGAGATGATGCACCTGACCTAAATCGAAACAACAGTCTTTTTAAAACTGTTTTTGAAATAAGCTCATCGCTCAGCCTTGATTCTTGATTGCATGACCACTATGTTAGGAAACATAAACAAAGTGACAAGATTATACGTGAATGAGTTGGACAACATCAAACTATCTATTCACATTATTCTTGTATGGGTTAAAATCATGATCAGCTATAGTTAATGGTTTTGAATGGACACAGAAATCCGACTAGGTGAAATATGCCATTTTATCGAAAGCAAACCGTAGAATAGTTGAAGGATGTTATATGTTGTGATTAAACATGAAAAACAAAACAAGGTGCAACATTACATCAACAAATTTGAGCGAAATATTGGACGGTTTTAAATACATTAATGACAACCAATATAAGTGGTTGCGTGACCAATCTAGTTCAAATATTTCAAATGCAAACAAAAGAAATAAAACTGCAAAATAAACAGGGACATACCCTAATCGAGATCATTTAGATTTCGTGAATAATTAGTCGAGTTAAACATAAGACGACTCAAAAACACTTCGAATTCGCCAAAGTTTTAATTTGCCTCGATCACTTAGCTTCTATCGATGGTATATGTAGAGGCATTGATGTTCGATAAATGGTAACGAAAGTGTATAAAAATATTGATTAATGTACAAGATGTGTGTTAGAACAAGGTTATATTTAGAGTTTGATTCAAAATGAGAATAACAAATGAAAATATTTTAAATATGGATGTTGTGGTTCTTTTTTTTATTTACTTTGTGTATATGATGTTATTGAATGATTTGTTTGTGATTAATTTTCTAAATAAAACATAGAACAAATAGTGATGAGTGGTGAGACTCGGGAAAGCAAACAAAATAGTTTCTTGAGTGCGAAACTATTGGTTGATTTGTTCAATCGGCACTCATGAGATATTGCCATTACCTATAGGGTCTTTAATGATATACATAAAGGTGAATATTTCCTTTTTTTTGCAACAAAATAATGTTTTAAGCTCATTGCTTGGATTTTAGCTTCCATTAATGTATACGATATATGTGCTATAACATCTTGCTGATGTTGCTATCGACGACCGTGCCAACTACCTTTTAATTTTCACGGGAAATTTGCACTTACAAACAATATCAAACTTGCATCATATTAATTCTGAATCAAATTGTGTAACTTTCAATCACATGAGTAAGAACAAAACTTTCTTAAGTTCAATTTGAACATGTCGCGTCTATAAGAGTAATTTTGCATATGCTTCAAACATAAACGTGAGAATTATTTACACAAACAACTAAGCTACATTCAATAAGCTAACATGAACACATCTCACTCATTTCCATTAATGTCAATTTATTTGTTTCCGGTTCAGCATCCCCACATTTACAGATTTCCCAGGTTTAAACACATAACACCTATGATTACTAAAAAGAAAGAAGTTTAAACTCCAAATGTATCAAAACAGGATTCGATTCATGAATAAAATGCAGAATTTGAACGCCATCTACATTTTTATTGGGATACTTTCAACTTGCATAATTTCAGGTAAATTGCTAAGAACATAATTACAAACCCATACATATGTTCGCAAAACGCATTTAAATAGTGTTTTTGGATTCAAATTATGTGAAGTAAGCTTGACGATTATGTAATAATTTTCATTCAAGTTTTGTAACAGTAGGTAAGATTTTGTCAAGAGGTCATTAAGCTTGCTTCAAAACACGAACACTATATGAATACAATATTTTGTTTTGAATTGTTAATTTAAGAATTTAAAGAATATTACACAAAACTATTTTAAAAAGCACACCGAAGCAATTTCTTTTTTGTAGTTTGCAAACACCGCTGAAAAAAATACACACACAAAATCAATTTAGCACATGAATTGAAATCAAACCGTTATAAGCTTAAACAACATCTTTCCAGGCTAATGTAACAAAACATCACGCTATTAAAGAACAAAGTTTAAAATGAATTACAACCGTATTTTAGTGGCAGCCATCAAATGCCAGCAATGTGTCTTCGAGCGCTACACATCTACGGTCGATGAACTGCAGGCGCGATACTCGATTCGCAACCGCGGCGATTTCCCGTGCATGGTAAGTGACACAGTAGAAAAGATGATTGTTTATATCTACATTTAAAATTTATCGATATGCCCTGACGAGCGAAATTAAAGGTTTATAAAGCCTTGATTACAAAAACTCGCTATTTTTTCCATGTATAATGCATAACGGAATGGATAGATGTTTTATGCGCCGACCTTGAACTTATCAATAGGTATCGATGATTAAAATATGAAATACAATTACACATTAAAAATAATCTAAAATGCTTTGTATGAATAATTATAAGTATATAAATATTATTTCATAAATTTATATAACTTAATTGAACAAAATTTGAATAATCCGTCAAATTTTCTCAGATTGCAACTTACAAAATCAAAAAACAAATTGTCAAAAAGTAACCTCTGAGACTTTCAAAAATAAATGTCAATCAATGTCATAAATAAAATGTTTTTTTTTTCTAGTTTTTAAAAGTATGTTAGGACAAGGTTTCCCCAAACAGTGGCCTTAAAGCGTGATAATGAATCAATTGCTCAATCATTATTATCTACTTCATAAGTTTTCTTACGCTTTTTAACGACCTTGTATCAGGAGAACCCAGTGATTTATTAGGTGAAATATCTATTCGGCTGGGATATCTTCCCTGCTGACATTTTCAAAGAGTTGGATGGATATTTTTTACTTCCTTTTTGTTTTAAATCAAGAAATAAGGTTCATACAATGCAACGTTTACATGGTATTAACTACGTTTGGAGCAAATAAGGGCTAAATCATGGAAATATCTTCATTTTTTTTTGTTTTTTTTTATGGCATAAAGCATTCAAGGGTATCTATTTTTGCTGGCAGCGTTTTGTTGGCAACGATTTTCGGGCTTTCCTGACTGGAAAAAATTGAGAATAAAGTTTTTACTTTAAAAAATATTTAACAACGTTAAGCTGCAAATGAATTCATTTCATACTTAAATAAGACATTTAAGACACACTTCTTAAACCTTTCGTTGGCTACTCCTGTTTTATGGTTTTGTTTATTTAAATTTGCTATTTTTCATTAGGTTAATTTCGTTGCGTTATATTTTATATGTATCGGTGTCGTTGCCATGTCATCTATTACACATACAGTATGCAAAAAAGAAACAGGACAATTTCATCGTTATGTACGTTACTTTTTGACTAGGGTACCTGTATTCAAATTGACAGGTAGTCAACCACAGGCGTTATTTCTATTTCATTTTGATATTAAATTTAAGGAGAAATATTCCTGATTTCAAAACAGTATACATTTAGCCATATTGTCTATCAATTTTCCAGGACATTCAATAATGTCGTCGTTATGTACGTTACACAAAATGGACATGGTTTTTTTTGCACTTAAACAGAAATCGCTATATTTGCTCAACAAAGTACGTTATGGAAACAAACATTTCTTCTAATAAAGAAATTAATTTTGAGTTATTATTCTAGCTTTGCATCAAATAACGTGATCAGCCTGACCGACTCGCGTTACGTACGTTACGTTACGTACGTAACAACGTCTTTGCAATTCTTCCAGTTGCTTATAACCTTGTATTCTGCGATCTTTATTGCTACAAACTAAAATACTTTTATAAGAATAGGTGATGTAATCATGAACAATGCATGAATTATTGAGATAACGACATTTTTTCGAAAATGTAAACTTTTTTAATTTCAAAAATGAGTTTTTCCTAAAATATATTATGTGTAAATTTTAACAGATTATCGAAGGACAATGCATGAAATAGGCTTAAAATCATATTTAAACATCGAAAAGATATAAATATTACGGTTTAAAAAAGAATTCAAATTTCCTGCATAAACCTTTTTATTTCGTATTTCAATAATTGTTTGCAATAGAGTCAAAGAATGAAAACAATTTAAAACTTTCAAAATGCGTTGTCCTCGTTCTTTCTTACTCTAGTCCGCATAACATATCCTTTTTGTTATGATAAATAATATATGAAATTCATTTTCTAAATTAAGGTTTTTTTTATTTAATCTGAAAACAATAATACATACATGCCCACTTTAAGAATTCTAAATTTACTCATTCTTGTAATATATGCATGTTTATGCAAACTATTCGTGTGCTGTATAGTTTTTGAACAAAAATAAAGTAAAAATGTGCTTGCGGAGCATCGTTATTATCGTATTTTGGCCTTGCAAAGAATAAACACCTTGAGAATGATTCGAACCTTTATAAGTTCTTTAAACATTGTACACTACTTTGCATTAATTTCGCTTTACATATTAAGGTACTGATCGAAACCAGTCTTTTAAATAAAATGTGGTCCGGGAATGTGCATATATTTATAGAAATAGACAAGTGTTGCAAGCAATTTTGATTCTAAAATCTGCTTAACGCAATAGCAAAAATATATATATTTTGGTGCATAATATCATAGGTAAAGAAATGCTAATTGAGGTGTATTAGACGTATTTTGCATTCAAACTTGTTATTAAAAATCTATTTAAGCAGAATAATCATAGTCCATTGATTTAAAGTGATATATATAGCGAGATGAAAAAAATTATATTTTTTATTGCGCACGTTACACAATTAAAACGTTAGTTATTTGTTCAGCAGTCTGCTTATCGAAACAATCGTTATGCTATTGTATCAAGGCATTGTCCATGAGCATCCTGTAGACAATCTTTCGATTTTACTATCGTTTATTAGATCTGTATAAAAACAAGAATAACATTTCGTTATGTACGTTACATGATTTTTGCCAGGTTAGAATAATACAATATTTTAACAACTTCTTTATAGGGGACATAGTTTAAACTTTACGAGCCGATTTTCTATCTTTGCATAAATCATAAGTTTAAAAAACAGGTCCCTCAGAACATTATATTTACTATAATTATTAGCTTAAGAATACCCATGAACGTGTAAAGAAAAATCTGTGATTATTACATAATCACAAAAAAACCCATTTTTATTTAAATACTTGACCAAATTTATATACTTACATAGTTTTGTACGGTTTAATCATTTTGTTATTAGATAAACATAATTAGTTTGCTGTTCTATTAATATAGTTTCGTCTACCCTATGGCAAAGGTACGTGGAATTGCCCATCAGACAAACACAGTTGAAATCATAAATACACTATTTTGTCTTGTTTTTTAAAAAGCATGAATTGAACGCTGTTTTTGCCATGTACCATAAACATATATTTTCATGCACTATACTTAATTTTAAACAAGCTTATTGCGCATTAATTTTCATTACCGCTCCTGATTGGATAAACCTAAGACAAAAGATCGGTTTACGTGATTGTTTGATTACTACAAGAAGCAAAACTGATTAGGTAAAATCAAAATATACAAACTGCCCATGACAAAGATTAATTATGTTACTTGATGCTTTGTAAGCTGTTTAAAACACAACATTGAAGAGATGAAGTTTAGCCATTTGAATTTTCAAAATATGTTTCATCATCGTAATGTTTTAACTATTAACAACATTTTTGCATGGGTCATTGTTTTGATTCTTGTCATCCTTTGTCGTAAAATAAACTACATATTCTATCTTTTTGTTTTGTTTCACAAATTAATTAAGTTTCAATTAAGTTGATGGTCAAAAACAAAACGAAAACTTCGAATTTTAGCTAATTAAATTTTCTACTACTTTACATCTTACGACTTAGAGAGGATGCAAAACCGTAGAAAATGGCGCAGCTTTCCCCACCATCCCCATTTTTTCAATTCGTACAATTTCAGGACGGTGTGCATCCGGACGAGTGTTCGAATATCCTTGGAGATGATCATGTGTGTCACAGGGAAAAGAGGGAAACCTTTCTGCAGCAAACAGGTTGTGGATATGAATATCAGCACACATGTTTATAATGCTATGCATAGAAAAAAGCTCCGACGGCTAAAAAAGGTAGCAATTCACTAGGATGACGTATATGGAGCTTTATTTCTTATTTCTATCCATATGCTTTATTGATAAAATATACGTATATATATATATAATTCTAAACAAAAGTTATAAGACACATGTGGCGTTTCAGGCCCTCTGATAGAACAACCCGTAAATTTACATAGTTTGATGAAATCTATTTACATCTGATATATAATAAATAGATATTCGGTCAAAATAAACTAATCCAAGTCCATGTTCGGGCCCCAGTTGCCGGCAAAAGCGGGAACCTGGCTGCATAGGCCGCACGCCGTTACCTGAATTCGGCCACACGGCGTGCAGAAATCGAGAAGAAATGGTATATGATGACTATTCGACGAGCGCCGAGGTTGAGCAACTGTTTGCTAATGTATGTGCAAATGTAAAAACAACAATTAATATACCCAGCCCTCTTGTTCTTACAGAACGACTTTTTGCCATTATATTTATTGATATTACATTAACTGTCGTTGTATCATCTAAGATTAGGATCAATAGATTCACAAGAGAAAAATATCTACAGTTGGAACAGTTTGCTTATAGTAAAGCGACTATTTGCCAATGTTAATGTGATTTCGTTACAATTATTTTTTTCAATCGTGAATGATAAATTTGTTTATACTTTACAGATCAATATAATATATTCAGGATATTTCCTTTATCAAATCTGTTTTGAATATTTCCCTTTTTTTAAATATTTATTTAATTCATTATTAATGCCGCTTTAACGCAATCAAAAAGCTCGCCAGCCTCTGTTGTATAAAGACATGATAATTTATCTACCCTGTTTATACACAAGACGAGCTTGTTTGCAATATTTTCAAATTTTTCGTGAACGCTGTTCTTTTGAACTTTTTTCAAAACCTTGTTTTTTTATTATTTTTTTAATACTTTGCAGCAATCAGCGAAAGTGCTTTGGCCCAGAGCTGAAACAGAATTCGACAAATACGAGTTTTGTCTGTGTGATCGTGACAGCTGTAACCAGGCGCCACAATAACGTAACTACTGTGTCATAATTTTATGTTCACTATGGAGTAGCATGGTCTTGTTTACATTATAGATGCCAGAAATATTAAATACATAAGTTGAAAATAGTGCTATTCAGCTAATTAGTTTTCATACATTGTTAATCTACGATTGGCAGAGTAGCGTCTCCGGAAACCTCCTCATCCGTAAAACATCACACCAATCACATAACATGCCCCCTGTCCAAACATGTTAAATACTAAAACAACCACGACAACAAGGATCGATAAAGATACATTTGTATCCAATCATAAGTCGGCAGGTAATACAAACATGTGTGTAGATATGATAAATTACTTTATAATTTATTCAGTCGTTGTCCAGTTGTTGTCGTACTTATAATAGAAAATGACATAAGATGCAAATATCGAACTTTGGCAAATACTATTTTTGAGACTAAACATTCATTTCAGCGGTATCGCAAGACATTTAAAAAAGTTTTGAAACTGAGCACACAATCTCAAATGATGACGTCCTTGCTCCTTACTTCGGTAGTAAATATATCGCTAACAAGGGCTGCATATCTATCTTGTCATCTTACTTTGGCGTCTGCATCGGGGTTCGAAGGAAACTTCCGGTTCAACTGCAATATATCGAATGACATTTGTTGGGGTTTATTTTATTTATCCTAATTATAACCCATAGTACATGCATTATATCAAGGTGTTTTACCATCGAAAAAATCCTTGATTACCGACAAAAGCATTGCGTACTATTAAACGGACATAAGAATATGATTAATATCAAATATGAAATTTAGAATTATTAATCACTATTTGTGGGTGAGCAAATACATAATCTTGAACAGTCTAGCGTACATTGACAAAATCAAATAAAATGGAAAATATTTTCTAAAAATGCATAGGAATCTTTGCATTGGATCATACTATATATATATCGACCATGTTACTGTATCTTTCTCCACTTATCATGATATAAGTCATAAACGAAATACTAAAACGAATAAAAATGAGTGTGTTGACCAAATAGTTAAGCTTGACGATGGCGACCGCAGTGATGCGTCCTCAAGAAACAATGGAGACAAGGGGTTTGTTTTCTGAAGTCACTCAGATGGTTTCTGGAGTACACAGTCCGAAAAGTAAACATAGCCCACTTTTTAAAAACTCCAATCTTTACACTCGGTCAATTTTGTTATATTTACCAACTCGGCCCATTTTCAAACTCGCCCCAATTTTGAATGTTGAAATAAAATGGTAGGGATTATGAATGAGGTCTTGCGAAATTATTAGAAAGTGAATGTTTAGAAAGTTAGGATTTTGTATCAATACCAATTGAATTGTTTTATAAGACAAAATGGCATTGATGATATATGTTGAACACATAGTTCAAACTAATCACAATATATACTGCATAAGTTATCAATGGACAAAGTTAGTTTATTATGATAGCTATGAGGCCACATATATCGTGTAAGATGTTCGCCCTTCCGTCATTTGTCCTTCAAGTTCATATCTCGAGATGCGATTGGTAAGGAGACTCGATGCTGAGCACACATGAGGCCTTCGACTTTTATATATTTCTTTTGTTATTTTCGGTCAAATTCGACTAATGTTCGATAGCTCATGTACTTAAATAGATTTGTACTGTTACAGCGAAACATTGCAAATATATAGACCCAAACTTGATGTTCAATGAATAAAGCGCTTGACCTTCATATGTAACTTTTTATATTTTCGAACGAATTCGTTTTACTTCTGGTCGCGCTTGTACAAAAAAGGGATTTAACGATTCCGCTGATAGCTCCAGAACAAAGAAACCTAGAAAGGTAATGCTGAACTCAAATAAGGGTTAAACCTCGATCCATTTTGAGCCGGAAATGCGTAAAACGGAAATCTGTCAATGTTCAGTTCTTTTCGTTAGAACGGATAGACCTCGAGTCTGAACAAAATTCGACAGTAGAGGCTTTTTAATAATAGAGACCTAGTGTCTGCAGAGATGTCACATGCTTTAATCAAATCTGACGTAATCTTGAAAATATATCAAAAGTAAAAAAAGCAATAAACAAAAAAAAAACAAACATCTTAAGAGTACCTTTGGTTATGGTCTTTCATTCAATATTATTTGTCGATTCGTTCAGCTGTTTTGTTATTTTTATAAAAATAATTAGGCCAAAAAAAGGTGTTACTCGTTATTTTTTTGTCGATGCGCACGGCAAGTTTGTTTCATAGGACCATATCGAAAAATAAACCTTATTTTGGTGTGGTGTTTGGGATGATATATGACGTATATTTATCAAAATGTTCTCGGTACACCTCGGTACACCTCTTCCAAGCTTTATGCTTTCGTTAAACATATCCGCTCCGTTCTAGTACGTACTAGCCCACTGTTCTGAAAATACAATTTTTTTCGGTCAAAACTAGAGTTTTGCTTACACCCTTAGTGGACATATCCTAACCTGGGCAGCCTCAGCAAGGTTTTTCTGGGGAACTGTATTAATGATGATGATCTATTATATGTTAAAAAAACGTTGTCTAAATAATCATCTAATTATCTGACGGCGGATTATACCGACTGATTCCCTAAACCTAGTTTTTGTTTCACGGAAGCGTGGTTAAAAGTGAAGAGAGTAGGGGCAATTACAAAAATATTAGTTTACGCCTCCCCCTTACCACTTTTGACGGTCCACCAACCAACGCCCTGGGGCGTTTATAAAATAGAATGCAGCAGTTATAATATTTTTATATATAATGTTATGTATGTTATATAAAACATTTGTATATTAATATATATACTATATAGATAACATCATACATGTTATATTTAAAATATAAAAAGTAGGGCTGTGTCGGGTCGGGTATTTTGCTACCCGAACACCCGAAGTCAATACCCGACCCGACCCGATACCCGACCCGAAGCTCTCAAAACATGGTTTCCTTCGGGTCTGATTTACACTTTTTCTGCAGGATATGCTGATATTTCATGATCCAATACTACATATCCTGATTTTTATGTAAATTCTTAATTTACGGGCAAAATATTGTCCAAACCCGATTTTTAAGATTTAAAATGACAGAAACATGTTAACCTGCATTCCAAAGAACAATTAAATGGGTAAAATATTGTTTCCATTTTTCCCATAATGCATCATTTCGGGTACCCGAACCTTAATTTCGGTTCGGGTACCCGAAGCGATTATCGGGTACCCGACTACCCGACGTACCCGACACAGCCCTAATAAAAAGTATATGACTCGTGGAACCAGTTGTAGAATCCAATTATTGCTTCAACAGTTTATCACATGGACTATGCATGACTGAACTTGGAGGTTCCAGTGAAATAATATATTTTTTTTTGTTTTGGTGGCGGGGCATACCCTATTTTTTTCATATAACTGGGCAGCCCCCTTTATTTCCAGTTACATAGTATACAGTGTACAATAAACAAGAATTACCATTATACATGTGTTGTTTTCTTTCTAGCATATTCACGTTAAACAAAGTCGATCTATATTCACTAGTGGTATACATAATTCATGTTTTAACTTTTCAGTATTAACTTTTTTTTACATTTTCATCGCATTATATAAGACATATTTAACAATAAACAAAAATTCACATTATGCATTCGTCGTTTTATTTCTATCATATTTCGTTAAACCAAGTCAATCTATTTCACTAGCGGTATACATATAACAAAAACAGAACAACATCAGTTCGAGTTTCACGTATAAGATCACTTATCAGAAAGAGTTTATATATTCTATTTTTTATCGATAATATTTCAAAAAAGGATTTAGAGGCTGCTAAGTTATACTGGCAGATGTACCAATAAAAGCGACTGTTGTTGGTACATAGGCCATATTTTTAATACATATGATATAGCATTCATACACTTATTGAAGTAAGTTTACAAGTTCACACACTTTCACTCATCACTTTCACCTCAAAAACGGACATGTCGGATAATTGGAGAAAAGTTGCAGGGTGGGAAGAGGGGGGGGGATATTAGATGAATTGAGGATGGGGGTCGCATCGTCACATAAATCGTGATATTCCATGTCACCTTAAATCATGTCATTTGTTATATATCTCGTTTTTCGATCCAAACTGTACACTTTCATCTACTAATGGTATGACATTTAGCCATTTTTTGTTAAATCGTACAGCCGGTAAGTATGTTTTCTCTGCCAGAATATGCAAGAAAATTTCTTTTTTTAATGCTGTAATTGAAAATTCTTTATTTCCGCTTCTTACCCGACATATATGCGATTTCATTATTAATATGATAAGATTTATAGCGGGGTCACATGTTCCGAAAACCCATTTTTTGTGATCTATAAATTTTGCCCAAGCTCTTGATGGGTCTAGATTTTCTAAGATAATCTTTATTTTATCGAAGGTCCACTTACATTGCATAATTGCATGATAAGTGTCGTCTATTTGCCCACCCTCGCAAAGCGTACAGTTCGGGTCAGTGACAATATTCCATCTAAATAGATTTGCCCTGTTATTTGTCAGTCTATTGATAAGTTTATAGTTGAACGTAAGAAGTTTTGAGTCATTCGTAGAAAGCTTTGCAAAAATAAATGTTTTCATTATATCAGGTATAGTTATATTCAATTCACGACTCCATTTTGACAGTGCTATGGGCTCTTCGAATTTTTTCTCCACCAAAGCATTATAATATATGCGAGCTTTAGCTTTTTTGATATCAATAATGCTATCATATATAAGTTTGAAGACGGGCGAGTTGAAATTAATGGTAGGTTTTGTTGTTTTACATACATCTTTATAACGTTTATTTGTTCTGATTGAAAGCTTAAGACATTTAATGATTCCTATATATCTTAAAAAACATTCATTTAAAGAAAATTGATTTTTGAACTCTTCGTAACTGAGGAACTCTCCATTTATATTACATAAATCCTGTACATATATAATATCTTTCGTTATCCATTCCTTATAGAATATCTGAAACCCACCAATTTTAATGTCTTTGTTATTCCATATAATACAGTGACTTGTTTTTTTTAACACATTGTCTGCATATCGGAAAACGTTTCTATAGAAATTTGGTATTTTAATTTGGGTATAGTCGT
>LQRL01169965.1:0-12615 GCA_001703475.1 Hydroides elegans | reverse complement strand
TATATACCCGTATAAGCCTATTTTTTTTTCATTTTTTATATGTGAATCGACACCTCAAGAAGATCGTAGATATGCACCCTATGAGTGCCCTCTAGTTTTTAGATTAGGCCTAGACTGGTCTACTCTTGGTGTTATCTGTCAACCACAAACATATAAACCAAAATCTCATTTCATTTGTTCCGCCAAACGCAATACACAAAATTAATGTTCCGCATTTATCAACCTAATATATTTTCCATTTAATGCGATCAAGGTCGTTGTGTTAATCCGCGCATATACACAATAATTGAGGTGGCCCAAGAATACATAGTTATACATGCACAAAAACATAGATCCATCTTCCACGCAATGATAAAACACGACGGTTCTCCGATTGCATGAATATGTCAGGCTGCTCCCCGAGTCTTGGTGTCGCCGTGGCGCGCTACTATGTGGTTTAGTATGAAGCTGCGTTTACAATACGAAAACGAATCGGAATGTCCTTGAGATACATGTACCGCTATCTATACCTATTATGGATTAATAATAATCTTTATTTCAGCGATTAAGACAATTAAATATGAGCAGAGGGGATACCATAACAGCTTAAGTAATAATTAGGAACTTATGGCAGATATCCTTATGTAATTAAGAAATATATAGCGTTCAAAATACTTATAGTGCCTTCTTTGAAAAAGAGTATTCACGCATGTCACTTTATTGTATTTCCGTTCGGATACGCACAGCATTCGTAACTTCTTCTCTTTTATTTTTATTCCAAATATCAGTAAAAACTGTTGCTGCTCACTAGAATGTACACGGAGCCTTGTATAACCTTTTAGACTTGTCAAGCGTGACAAATGAGCCACGCAACTGCGCCTTTAAGTAAATTGTTGTTTTAACCCGTCGTGCCTTTTTGACTTACATCTGTCATAACTCGCCTAAATTCGCCGCCGCGCGCTCGTTTTCGCCAAATAGTTTGCAATGAATTTATAGTTAATGTGTCAGCTTACGCAATTCGCATCATTGCATTCTTCTTAGTTTTTGTTTATGTAAAAAGGCTTTTAATTTTTCTCGTTATTATTTTGGATTTTTAGGAAGGCTTTAACAGAGCTTTGTCACGATCGACATGTGCTATTTATACGGGTTGCGTTCCGGAGTCAAACGTTTGTTCAGAAAATGAGTTGGTTATGTATCAGTAATGTGAATAAGGGCATGGGAATATAGATTAATCAAAAGATAATTCGATTGATAAAACGTAATCGACGACTGCCTTTTAAAAAGTCAACAGACCATTTGACTGGACCGTTAGGTTCAATTGATATATGCTATTTAAACTCTCTTAAAATGATTTTCTTTAAGGCCATTCAGTTACTTTCGTCATCGCACATTAAATAATAATGTTTTATATCAACGTATCGCCACGAAAGGTCGTATGCAACACCATTTGCACCTCGTGACATTATCAGTGCTAAAAACCTTTAAACGTGCGCTTACTCCACAGATTCCTCCATGATCCAGAGAGACCGATCCAGCAATCGAAGGAATAGACAGAAGCGCAAGCTGCTCAGGGGTCGACTCATTAATGAGCAGCGAAAGTTAAAAGAGTGCAACAAGCGTAGCAGACGCTAAATCTTTCCTCTTTTTTTCCTTTTGTTTTTGTCTAGGGCCGCCATTTTCTGTTTTGCTTCTTCCCGAAACAGGGAGAAAAATACATCTAAATAGACGAACATTCTCTTCACGCCTGCTAGCCCTCAGCCAGTATCGGCGTCGGCGAATGAAAGAATTGGCGGCACCAAAAGTATACGTCAAAGCAAAGTGCGGCGCAAAAAACATGGCGAGCGGGCAGACGTTTTATTTTCTACAGATGTGTAAAGTCATTCATCTTTTGCAAGAAAGTAAAGCTCCTTGTTTATGTGCATCTTCCCGCGATACATCTCGTTGCCCGAAATTTGAAGGACAGGTTTAATGAATTGCGCAGAAATGTTTCTGATGATATATCAAGCACAGCTCCATAGTGATCAATGGAAATTGGTAATTGGTAATAATGGATTAAATCGAAGCCGTCGTTTCTCACTAGCGATCCCGATGCGTCATGGCTCAGCTTAAATAGGCCTACGTAGAAACTCAAAACATTTACAGACACTTTTGTAAGAAATTTCAAATAAAATGAAGAGTTGACCAAAACGTCAGTTCTTTTTTTTAGATTTTAAAAATAAAAGAAAATTGCAAAAATTCAGTTATGTTGTTGACGTTAAAACTTTGTTGGCATTAGCCGTTTTTAATGGTTCGTTTATAATATTAAACTTGAAGCTTTAATTATATGATCCAGTAATATTATGGATATATAAATCACATGCTTGATTAAAGAAGAAGTTTGAAACATATTTAACAGCAAAGCTGCTGCTGCAAGAGGTGATATTTCGGATAAGTTGAATAAAAGTTAGAAATAACGATAAACATAAAATGTACCATAACCTTAATAGCTCCGATTGTCAATCTATGCGATTCTCAACGATTTATGGTTCCTTAATCCATTTAGAGATTAATATAAACGACATAGTAAAATATAAAGCGTATTTTATGAGCTTCCTTTTGAAATCATTCACTGAAAGATTTGGCAGTGATTTACGGAAGTAATTCTTAGAGAAATACTATTCAATGTGAATCTTCATAAGCTTAATGTCATTCTCATTCTCTCTTTTTTCTACGTTGAGTTCTTAAAATATGTAGACCTAAATATGTTTATCGATAAATTTTGTTTTGACTCAATAAACCATTGTTTACAGATTTAGCCTGATAAAAATGGCAAAAACATATTTCTTCACGTTTGACATCTCAAAACACAAGCCAGTAAGAAAACAATATTCCTTCTATCCAAATACAACCTGTAACTTTCAATTATTCTCGAACAATCAACTCTTTATTTGATGGACTCGCTGTATCTACTATCTAAACAGCCCCCAGCCAGGTTTACACTGAGAGAATACTGTTTTCAATTCAATTTCGTGTTATACATTTTATCTGAGGGCATGACTTCTGAACTCAAGCCCTAGATATCTTTGCAATATAGCTCGTGTGGTTCATATCGTTAATTGTTTCAGAAAACAATATTGTCTGTTAACTTCACTTTTTTGATTGGCATATTCTAAGTAGAGTAAATATCGAGCTTTTCATCATATTTTTTTCTCGAACAACCACTTTATTTATATCCATGAAGTCAACATTTTCCCACACGTTTCTAAATCATTGTCGCGAGTTAACAAAGCATAAAAAGGGGGTAAAAACGCGCGTCGATGATGAAACATCAACAGGTCGATTAACTTTTTCAGAAGGAAGAATTAAAATTGGTCCATTAGAAAGAATTTTGGCGCTGTAGTATCAAAGTGCTGGGTGATAAGGCATTGTGTGTTGATGCTAATCTTGGTTACGTGGTGTCAATTTGAATTAAATAGTCCTCGCCTGATTAAAGCCAAAGCATATCTCATTTTTTGGCTTTCAGGGCATTTTCGCAATCTAGATTTTAATCAGGTTTTTAATTTCGTACCAACGGATAAAACCATTCAATTAAGTCTTGGAAATCGATTCACAAAAACTGATTCAGGAATCAATATAAAACTTAAACTATGAATTCCAGTAGATTCTAACAAATATTAAGTAAATTATTTAAAAATAAATTTGATGCGAACCTTTTGCGGTGACTTATGTTCACTTAATCATTATCGCGTTATAAAATTCGAACCCATAAGTTGCGTAAAACCTCCAAAACCGCTAAACCATTTATCTCCGCAGTTTTATCTTTCTTTGACAGACAGTCGGAGACAGCGCGAGTAGAAGTCGAAATGAAATCATTCGATTGGAGACATAGTTTTCAACAAATACCCTTCAAAGATGAAAACTCGCGATGACATACTCGGTCAAAATAAAGATAGACCTCTGTTATCGAACCACTTGGCAGCCATTTACGGAGAGCACATAGGGGGAAGCAGGCGCGGATCCAGAAAGTATTGAACCTGGGGGCGCTAACAGTAAAAAATATGAGATCGAACCGGAAGGGTAGCCGATTATTTTTGTATTACATATAAGAGCGAACGGGTGGGGGAAAGATCGCGCGCCAGGTGCGCTCTACTCTAATTCCGCGCCTAGGAAGAGAAGAAAGGTAAAATGAGACAAGGTTTTTGTGGTTTTCAAACAGCTACTTTTCTCTGCTATTAGCTTGGCATCTGCCAGATAAACCTAAGTGTCTACTTTGGTGGCATCGCTGCCCAAGATGCAATGATTTCTCAAGCCATGCGAAACCGAAGGAATCGGTGGATTTGCAATGAAGTGATTTATTTGAAAGAGTATCGATAAAGTAAATCACGTACAAGTGCGCTATCGCATATACGGAAATGAGATTTAAGAGATTCATCAATGATATGAAATGAATGATTAGCAAATAGTTGACACATAATATGCTGAAGTTGCTCATACGCCGATATTCTTCTTAATATGATGATTATCTAATTATATTGTTTGAAAACAAATTAGATAGGGAATTCTTATTTATAGGCGCCGAATAGTCAAATTGGTTAATAAAGCAAAATCTTAAAATACGATGAATACACCATATTATATAGCCATATTCTAAAGTAAATTATAAATGATTTCGTGAGAAGACATATTATACCATACACCACATATTTCAGGCAATGTGATTAGCAAAATAATCGGTTTACTTATTGGACCTTTTTTTATTACAAGTGGAACGCTATAACTTATTGAATGCTTTGATTGTATAAATTAGTCAAGAAAATAATGATAAATTTAACCAGATTACGCCGAAGATTTAGCAAAATTATGAGGACCTTCATGTTGTAAATATGAAGTTTTATCGACTTCTAACCTTTATCTCAACATTCAATCAGATGTTATAGGAGCTCATAAGTTGTCCCATTCAAATAATTTTGCAACGAGCAACTAAGTAGACTAATTTAGATGTTTCTTTCTTCTCATATACATTTCTAGTTACCGTATATTTTATTATACACAAGTTTTTTTTTTTCAAAGCACTTTTATGACATTTTTTCTTAATGTAAATTTATATTTAGGGAATTTATGACATGGATTTTCTGACATGAACGTTTCTTAAAAGAATCAATCAGTTTGATACATCCATTTTTCATCTGTAATTTCAAAACCATAAAGCAGCTTTAATTTGAAATTAGCACAGCCTTGTGCTCGTACGTTCAAACGTTTGAATTTTTGATTAACAAATAAATGTACCACATTGTTGATCGACCGATTCGAATTTATGTACGTTTGTCGGAATATCAGTTCCTGCTGTCGCAACTCGCTTGAACGCAGTTTTTGATTCTACAAAGGACTCTTGCATTACAGATAACAAGACTGAGTTATTGCTGTTAATGCAATGCACTCTTAAAAGACAAGAAGTTCATCAGCTTATTATGTTCAAGCATTATGCGCACTGTATATAATAATGTCGACCTACCTTACAGCTGTGGTTGAAGGTTCTGTGCATATTGGCTAATAAATTAAATTTTCACCTGGGGTGCACCTTAGCATTAACAACTGACGATTCGGTATATAGGAATATACCAGTGTCTTTGAATACTTGCGACCTCACGTTATGATCAGCGATTATTAGAAATAATATATATTGCTTAACACTTCGCTCAACTTCGGCGGTGGTATTTTTGAGTTGGCTATTTATATTTCAAAATAATATGCGAGTCTCGTTGAAACAGTAATTCTATTGGTTAGATCAGGATCGCTTCTGTGACTATTGAGTTTTATAAGGTGCACCCCTGTTCACTACACATATAATCTAGTATACACAAATATATATAATTCTCGAAATGAGAAATATATCTTACACATATAAATGTATTACATTGCTTTATGTTTTAATACATTAGCAATATAAAAAATTAAAGTAATAAGTTTGTATTTCAATACGCTAGAGTAACAATTATCGCTCGGAGAAATCAAAGCAGAAACTTTTATGTTTTGAATGTTTAAAAGTGTTATTCATATAGTGTAATTTAGGTACAATATATTTCGAATAACCCATGAAGTATCATTTTTTTTTAAGATTAAGGAAAAACGTTGTTGCCGTGCGCCCCTTCAAATTTTCTCCGTACATTTCAATAACACTTACCGAAGCAGGAATATCTTTGTTCTCTGGGTGTTCCTCGTCCATTTCAAAGTAGAGTTCCGTCTTAGTGATCGACATGGTTCCCCAGATCACGCCGCCCGCCGACACCAGGCGACACTTGGTTGACATAGCAACGGGACCTTAGCAAAGAGATAAAACTAATTTATTTCAAACACGCTTTGTCGTAGTTATGTCAATTATATGTATAGGGAATGAAAAATTGAGCGAAATCGAGATAGTGAATTTGTTATATGAAGAACTAACTGACTTTTAACAAACAATAACTGGAAAAAAAATCGGGAAACTGTCAAATTGATAAAATATGATTTTTTTAATAAAGGCTAATCCTGAAGTTCATTATGCAAAAGTGCTGGTATATGTTGATGTTTTATCTTAATATTATTAAAAATAATATAAAAATAATAACAAAAACTTATATAAAGTAGTAAATAGCAAACATGCACTGATTATGAATTCACAATAATCTACAAATTTATAATGACAAACAATAAGATGAAGTTGTAGTGCTGCGCAAAAAATGAATATACAAGCTATAACATACAATATGAATATTATCTTCAAAAGCAATGCAATAAAGAAAATGTCGCCTGAAATATAGTGAAATAAGCCTGAACTTATTAGACAAAACATATCTAAATTGCGACTCATAAAATGTTTTCAACCAACATAGAGCTTTCATAGACGAATAAAATACTATGTCACATATAAGAGCACTGTCGAACTGTAGATTAATTATCAACAACACTCAAATTCAATAAATGTATAGTTATAGTGATAATGGACGCCTTTAGCATTGCCTGTAACAACCAAGTATATAAACAGCAAACAAACAAATGAGAAACGACGAAAGCTTTGTTCATTGCCTGAATGATCATACTTGGTTTATCGTCTATTTCTTCGTTCTTTGCTACTTTTTTCTTAGATACTGAAATGGTATATTAAGACATAATGTTCTTTTTTCTTTGTATTAGCGGATTATAATCGGAGGATAAGGTAAGAGTATGAGAAATAGAAAAGAAGGTGTATGCAATTTAGCGAATTAAATATATCAGCAAATGTCGGCTAAATCAGTGAAGCCACTTAAAAAAAAATACTCGCAATCCGTCATCCATTTTAAGGCTTATCTTCAATATTTACCACAATAAATTATTTACATAAAACCCTGTAATCGCTTAATAAAGCATGATGTCCACCCTATTGGTATTATTATTAAACCTAAACCAAGATCCAAAAAGGTTACAGCCAAAAACTGTCTTTGGTCCTTTTCACCAAAATACACCTACCTGCAAACTCGACATCGAGTTCCTTTTCATCGAGCAGCGACAAATCTTCTTCGCTCGTGTCCTGCACGTGTTGCTGCGTGCGCTGCGAGGCGGCCAAGTGGGCGTGCAGGGCGTCGCGGGCCGCGTTAATGGCGTCCTCCGTCGCGCCTTCGCAAAGGTAGGAAAAATGATGATGCAATGTATATGTATGGTCTAATATGAATGGTTTTATAATCGTTGGATGGTAATTGAATATGATTTCAACGCACAAACATTTGCGGTCATAAATCCTGCAACTGCACAATATAGGCTATCGTTCTAAAAAAGAAGCCTTTATTCTTTAGTGAAAGCTTACACTTTGGTGTGAGTCTACTGATGTTCTTGTATCAGCAATAATGTCTTAAATGAATCCATCAGAAGTTATTTAGCATCCAATATGGTCGGCATCCCGTATAGACATCATACCGACCCCACCCATAACTCCCCAAAAAACATACCATGTTCAATGGCTGCCTTGAGCGTTGCCTCTGGGTGCGTTGTGCCGAGCGCGTTCTTAACAAGCCGTCGGCGTCTTCGGCTGTCGTCTTCCCACGAATCCACTTTCCAGAAATCTTGCTTGCTTTAAAAGTACGAAAGCACAATTAGTCATGAGATATTTGGAAAATTGGATTTGAATTTGGGTAAGAGACACTTTTAAAAGCAATAAAACTACTAATCATTTATTACAATACGTCTTTCCAAGATGAACTATTAGGTTTTAGTTCACCTTTAGTTCAACTTATTTTTCAAAATCAGAGTAATGGAATTTATCGAAGTTTTCTTCAGACACCTTTAAAAATTGAGGCAACCTTTAGTTTAGAAAACACTTTTTATTTAAACACTTCGAAATTTTATATTTAATTTGTTTTAATGTAAAATACATCCTACCCATCCTGTTCTCCCCAGCATCCATGTTTATTTGTCATGATATTGACGACCTTGTCCCTCAGTTTCGACGCAATCACGTGATCACGACGCCTCGCTGACGTAATTAGGTGATCGCATAGTTTCTCTTCCTCGCGTCGCTCCACCATTGTTTGTGCGCAAATGCCCTGTTTGTCAGAAATTCAAAAGATCTTTCAAGTTTATTTTTAACGTTATGAATGAAATCAATAAAACTATTTTTTTGTATTATTGTGTGAAAAAACACATTAAGGGCATGACATAATGCATCATCGTCTTGTATCAAGATATTCGATTCAAAGTGACTTAATATCATTCTATCTGGATTCGTCAATTTAGACTTAGCGAAATGGTACCTCGAATCACTAAACATGTGAACCAATAAAGCGCTTATCATATAACAAACATTTCATATATTCTATCAAGGAATAAAACATGTCCATACCTCGAATTCGGCGTGTTTCTGTACATCGTCCGCCCGCATGCGGTTCAAAATAAATTCGGCCTCGTTGGCCACTCGAACGATGTGGTCGCGGGTCGCATGAGACAGTAATCTAGCAAAGAAACATTAGGGTTTTAAGTATCAGCATTTGATGTATTAACGAAGAGACACATCAAATAATTTCTAAATAATGTTCTGAGCAAGAAGAATATAATAACCTCGACTTCCATGTATATGCTTTTTATCTCCGTTACTGGAATTTATCGCAAGACTTCTTCATTTTTGAATATTCGTTAACCTTCTTCAAATGTTTCCTTTCTTCTTGCCAAGAATTAAAGTCTGATATTGGACGCCCAGCCATTCGGGCCTGCAAATTATGTGAGCAGGGAAAGCTCAAATATGTTTATCAGTCTTATTATATAGATCTGTACTAGTAAGCCAGGCATATCTCTCTTACCTGCCCTCATTGACAAGTTCGATGAAAGCAAGGCCAGCATGCTTCTGCAGTGAGTTTTGCCATTCCTGTGAGCACAGCAACATCACCAGTTCAACCACGGAGGTGCTCTGACGCATCGTTACCAGACCTATAGACCAGCAAGATTGACATTTTTGTAAAATAAACATAGATTGTTGATATTTTGAGTATATTTTTTCGTAACTTGTCATGACCACTAAAACGGCGAAGTGATATTCTTTATTCATTACATCTTGTAATAAATGGACCAATAGCCTATATAAAAGTGATAATGACTTCAAATATCATATAAGACTTCATATAAGATACAAGTAAGGATCAAGTGCCAATGAACCATCGTTACTCATCCGAGAATATCTTATCAGAATCATCTATTTCGATCAGAAATAACAATATTTTCATTATGGCAAAGCAAACAATCATACCTCCTAGCAACAACTCCTGACCATGCGACCCCAGCAGCGTCTTGGACAAAAAGGGCGCAAAGTCGACAAATATCTCTCTCAGTAGGGGTGCTGCAGACCCGAGGGCTTTCTCCAGTCTTTCTGTTAAGTTTACTTCGGACTTGGGAGTGGGTAAGGCAACAGGCTGTGGCATTGAGGAGTGAAGTTCGAGTTTCTCTGGACGGTGTTTGGTTTGGTTGTCGCCACCTGTTGAAGCAGTAAAGATGTTAAGATTATTTTTAAAGGAAAGGTTAGAAATTATTTAATATGTGGTACTCAAGTACTTGAAAATTGCATATCTTGTCAGATACAAAAGAGTTTACATTTTACTTTGCTAAATATTGTAGTTAAAGACAAATCATGAACCCGCCTTTTCCCATCCAAACTCCCTCCATAACCATCTCTAGCCACAAACCATTCTGACCTCACATCGACCAAAATATACCGAAACGATTGACATTTCTTTTCCTTTTTTTCGTTCTAATTCGTATTTTTTCCAGGTCACTAACTGGCATCGTTGGCGGCTGCATTGGCAAAAGTAATGGCGGCAATTCCCTTGTCTCCACTTGCGCGGCCCTCGACCACCGTTTCCACTTTAACGTGAACCTGCTCTTCGCTCACGGGAGCGTCACCACCACCTGCATACGAGTATCAAGTATTGTAGTTAGGCGTCATACATGTAGATTGAATAAGATAATGTAAAATCAGTTTCATCTAATAAATGATTACTTGGGAATAATTCAGTAGTTCAAATCACTAACACACCCTGAAATATTTCTGAATTTGCAAAAGCTTTTTCAACAAATTTATCTAAGAACATTTAAAATAAAACCTATGTGCGCACTGCTTATAGAAGTATAATTTAGCCGTTTCTTTTTGGCATCTTATCAAAACGTTTTAAAGTCAACTTTAACATAAGATTATGAATCATAATTTACTAACGTGATCAACTACTTACCCGCTGCCCCTCCTTGCACATCAAACACAGGTGCGTCTGCAGTCTGAGGCTTCGTCTCGGCCACTGGCTCTTTCACACTTGTATCCTGTGTTGCAATTTCCGCTGATGGAGTATCAGTTTTGTTTGTCTGTACTACCTCATTATCTGTGACAGCACTTTCAATTTGATCATTTTGAACTTCATTTTGATTTTTAACGACAGTTTCGGTCTTTGCTTCATCAACCTCATTTTTATCTGTCTCTTGTTCCTTGCTTTGAGTCTCACTCACAGTGTCAGCTGGGGTCTCCTCTGCTTTCGGTTCCTCAGATGGTTCCTCAGACGTTGGTTCCTCAGACTTCGGTTCCTCAGGTTTATCATCTACCTCATTAGCTGTGCTTGCGTCTTCCGATTTCGCATCATCACCTTTTTCCTCTTCCTCCTTGGTTTCTTGTGATTGGCTCTCTTCACTTTGCTCTGCTTGCTCTGAGCCCTCAGTTTCTTCATTTTTGTTTTCACCGCCTTCAACGTTTGCCTCACTTGAGCCGTCCTCTTGTGATGGACTTTCTTCTTCTGACTCTTTCTTTTCTTCTTTAGCGGGACTCTCCGCTGATTCGCCTTCGCTTGTTTCCTTTTCCTGTGACTCACTTGCGGCAGTGACAGAGGATTCTTCTTCGCCCTGCTTTTCCTCGTTATTTTCCTTCTCCTCCTTTTTCTCTTGTTCCTCATTTTCCTTTGCTGTTTCCTCCTCAGTAGAAGCTCCAGGAGTGGTTTCAGTTTCAGGATTCTCTTCGTTTTTTTCTTCAGTTTTTCTTTTCGATTCATTGGCTTTCTCTTCAGTTGAATGGGATTCGGTGGCGGATTCGTCATCTTTGTCTCCCTCTTCTGGTTTCACAGTTTCTTGGATTGGAGCAGCAACATCTGAAGCAAAGGTAGGAAATAAATATATTTTGTTTTACAATTGAAAGTGATTGAACTGATAATTTATTGAGTGAATTTACCATTTCAAATTACACATAACCTCGCCCTGTATTAGTCAAGAACATAATGTTAAACCAAACTAGAAGGTCAGTGACCTTGGATCCCCCGTGAACTTCAACAATTTGTATATGCAGGATGGTCAGTTTTAACTAAAACTAACCTTGGAAATAACGAACTATTTTGCGAATAAACAAGATCATGTGATGAAAGAAAAACAGAGTAACATCTTGCATCATCACTCACTTCTTTCTGAAGACTGACGAGACCAGTTGGCAAAAGTATCCTCAATTTATACTTTTGAGACGTAGCTGACAAGGCCAGTGAAACAAATATATCATTTAACTAACATAGCAAATATGCTTATATAAGCACGATTACTTTTGTAAGCCGATTCCAAATGCACCAGGCTCCCCAGATTGGTGTTAACACATCTCTAAGAATTTGCTGAATAATATGCTGATATAAGCATGATTGCTTATAAATATGCTTATATAAGCATGATTGCTTATAAAATCACACGCAAAATGTTTTTGGAGGGCAGCTGACAAGACAAGTGAAGAAAAATATCATTTCACTTATATTAAAAAATAATTTGCTTATATAAGCATTTTTGCTTATATAAGCACATACCACGTACTTAAATGATAATTTCTTATATCATCACCCACATTTCCTCATCTGAATATGAACTTTTCGCTACTTTTTGAAGTGCTCCAAAATCGACAATTTTCAACCGATCGAGATGACACCATGACGAGGCACGACTTCATACCCTGGGTTTATATGCACAAAGTACTTAACATCGGGTGAACATGTTAAAATCTACAATTTTTTAAGTGTTCCAGAATGGACGATTTTCAACCGATCGAGATAAAACCATGACCAGGCACGACTTCAGACCTTGGTTTATGCGTGTACAATATTTGAAAGCTCTAGCTCAACTCCTTCATACCAAACTCGCGTGCACAAAGTACCCTAT
>LQRL01169956.1:0-26334 GCA_001703475.1 Hydroides elegans | reverse complement strand
AAACCCCCCCCCCCCCTCAGGCATAAAGCCCTCCTGCGAAAACCCCCCTCACTTAAGTTAGTTTTTAATGCAGTTCCCGTAGCGACGACAGTCGTCCCGACCACACATAATGTCGCAAAAATGTAAAGACCGCGAACTCAACGTTACGTCACATGCCAAAAATCATTACGACGTCATTATCGTTTAATGAAACAGATCTCAATGGCATATGTTAAAGTTGAAACCTCGACATCTTAGTTTGTCCACGAAGTGACGTCACATTTACGTTATTTTAAGACAAAAGCGGCACGTCTTGACTGCATGACGTAAGACTGCATGAGTCTGCCATCACTTATTCTATATCCTTGGGGGATAGCTAGGAGATTACCTTTTATTACATACATATATAAAGAAAAAAACAAAAAGTGTGATATTTCCTTACGTTTTCACTAAAGCCTCGTTTTCGGCTTATCGCCCACTTTACCTCAAATCGCGTCAACTCCACTTTTCTTGGTAAAATGTAATGCAAAGCAGTTTTCAGTTTATTTAGTGCCAAAATGGCACCAACTCCTTTCAAGCACTTACAAATTATGATCTGCGTCACTATTCCATATTTGGGAAACATATGTCCATATGTATTACTCTAGTAATTAGTTACACGATCATCATGACCGCCCTGTGGTGCAATGAATAAGCTGCTTGCCTCAGGAGCAAGGGGTTCCGCGTTCGAGTCTCGCTCGGTGCACGTTTTTTTTCGTCAAACATTTTTCTGATTAAATATCTAATAAAGAATTGTTTAATATCAACTTATATCAATATTTGCTGTTGTTTTTTTAAATAAGAATTATTAAACATCAAGTTTAATCAAATGTTTATCTTGGCGCCTTACATTTGACAACCACGAAAATGTAACGCGAAAACACATATTCGATAATCAAAATAAACCCTTTAATGGATAAATCTTGTAATTATCATCAAAAAATATGTTTAATAATTATTCAGAATTACTATATTTCAAGTTGTATGAAGACAGACAAAAAAAATTTTCGTTGTGCCTTCACTTGGGTTCAAACCGGGATTCCATGGATCCTAGCAAATCAGTCAACTACATGCGTTTCAAATCGAGCTCAATAAGGACATTTCCATTGCAAAATACGTAAAACTATGAATAAATGATAAAAAATATAGAATAATCTTGTCATGTTTCAAATTTAAGATGCTTTTGTCCAAAAATAAAAGAGTTATTAATGATAAAAAATGTAAACAAGCGTTGTTAAGTGCGAATGACGCAAACAAAACTTGCTTGTCTAACGCTCTAACTGACTGAGCTAGCGTGGGTAGCTGCTTTTGGGTCGCGAAATCGATGTATTTAAATAAATTATTCATACTAGAAGATATGTAATAAAAGGAACACTTCGGGTTCGGTCAGATTTGGCAGACAGAGTGTTAAAATTCCCTTCAATATATAATCTCGTGAAGTATTCCCATTTTGTATTATGATTAGTACGACGATGCAGCATTGAGATTGGTAAATGTGAAAGCGATTTCATCAACAAAAAGTTTTCGATTATTTTATCTTATTCAGATTTCTTTTTAATTTCATTATTGTGAAACAGTTTTTAACATGTAATATTTAATAGCGAGGTGATTTTTGCAGAGGGTGGTGGTTTTTCTACTAGGCTGCAAAACTGGAAGGAATTTTTGCCAGGGGAGGGGGTCAATTCTCTAGAACCTAAACTTGACTATTGTTAGAGAAGTTTTCTTCTGCTTTAACACATAGAGTTTCAACTGACAATTAGAGCAAATATACTATTATTTAACATTTAAAGCAAAATATTCATTAAATATATAGAAAAATCAATTTATCAAATAACATGGACTTTCAGTTGTTAGATATTGTCTTGCCGAATGTAACCGTTGATATAATAGTTGTAATGCCGAATGTAGCAGTTGATATATCCAATCCATCGTTCATAAGACAGGTTATCTATCGTTATGCAACAGCATGTCAGAAATATATATTTGCAATTTTATATAATTTTCAAACATTTAATGTACTTATTAAACTTTTGTGCCTGATTGTAACGGTATATATTTCAGACACAGAGATGTTTTTGTTTGTTAAGGTATTTTAATAATACACTCGAAGTTATTACTTGACGGGTATTATATTTCTTCGTTTCTATTATTTTTAATCGTAAAAGGCCTGTTGAAGACTTAATAATAACTTGACAGGGAAAGACAACCACAATGAGTGAAGAAATAGCGATGTGTTTCTGTTTGCCCTTGCTAGATCAGATTTCTTATCGAAGCGATCCTTGATTCGGCATTTTAAATCGATATTGAATACCCGGTAATTTTTCAATCCATGTGTTTCGATGTCAAAAACTTTGAAACACTTTGAAAGAACTTGAAAACATACCAAAGCCCCCCAAAAAAAGAGAATCATGGAATCGAAGGAATAAGATGGTGGACGACAAAAAAATGGAGAATATCCCAATAGAGAAAAGCCCAATCGGAGAAAACCCCAATGATTTTAATATGCTTATTTGTACAAATACTAATATCTTCTTAGTATGAATTCGCAAAAAAATATATAAGTATAACAGCTTTTTATTCGATTATTTGAGTTATATAATACATTAAACACATCGTTGACCTGAAACATAGATTATGGTAAAATAAAAGCCACTGAAACCACATCAGTTATCTCTCATAAAACATTAAAGTGAACTCACATATCGCACCCCTCCACTTTATTGCAATTTCGTTTTAACTGATTCGCATTCCAAAACATGAAAGTGAATACACACATCTCACCTCTCGACTGAAATGCAATTTCGAAAACGATTGCCACACTCTCATTGACTTTGAACCGTTGGTTGAATTCATTGTGAATGATGTGCATGGGGTAAACGGTCAAAAGCCCTCCCAGTCAAAAGCCTACCCGGCTAAAAGCCCTCCCATTTTTGCAAGGAAGGCTAAAAGCCCTCCCGGCTAAAAGCCTTCCCGGCTAAAAGCCTTCCCGGCTAAAAGCCTTCCCGGCTTAAAGCCCTCCCGGCCAAAAGCCCTCCCGGCTAAAAACCCTCCTAGCTAAAAACCCTTCCGTTTTTGTAAGGTAAAAATGGAATATATTATATATATATATATAATACATTGGTATACTTGTTGTGTGTATAGCATAGAGTGGGATCCATGGATTATGTTAATCCCATTCTGATTTGTCAATTCATTGTGAAGGACCGTGGTTCCTTTGTGACCGTTATCACCAAGGGGCAACATGGGGATTAGGGTTCAGAGGATTAGCGCACCGATGTGAATAGTGACTTAGCACGTAATTGCATAATTAACACGTTTTGAGTTATTGAAAATATACAAAAAATAATAAAAAATAATGTAATATATTTCATTTTTACATTACAAAAATGGGAGGGCTTTTAGCCGAGAGGCCTTTTAGCCTATCTTGCAAAAATAGGAGGGCTTTTAGCCGCGAGGGCTTTTGACCTGGAGGGCTTTTGAAAGTTCTTTCAAAACGTGCATGTGTACCTTAATTGCAATTCAAAATAATGCATCCCGATTCTGATACTTTGTACGTGTGCTGTTTATTGTTTGAACACACTGCAAAAATGACGATTTCAAATAAATACAAATTATTTCGAAAAATTAAAATAAAGTTAAATGTTGGGGTTTTCTTCAATTTAGAGTTATCGATGCTGGGGATTTTGCAAAGTATACAAAAATGTTGGGATTTTCTCCCATTAGGGTTTTCTCCATTGGGGTTTTTTCTTCGGGATTCGAATTTTACTCTTTAAAACATTCGAGAGAAAAATTACCAAAGACAATATTCCTTAGAAGTTATGAGAACTGTATCTGCCAATGCATTGTTTGATATTATACTTTTGAAATCAAAATAAACAAATAAAAAATTATATTTGCTTTATTAAGATCATCATATTCGGATAAATGAAGTTCGTGTTAAAATATGGAGCCAAGATATATCTAATAGTGCATAACAGAGAAAAGAGATAAGATCATTCAGGTTTATTTTTGGACATTTTCGTCGCTTTGCTTGCATAAAGACAATGAGTAAATAATTTTATTTTATTATTTCCATTAAAATATGGGTTTTTGTCTCGGATTACCTGAGATTATGTTCATTGATTAAGTTGCTATTCTTTCCGATAGAGTCTATGCTCTTATAAAATATGTTTCGCAAACATTGCCAAATAATACAACTTGATAACTGTAGATTGATCAATGAAGTCAACATAACAAGTTGTAAAAAATGGTATTTGTCTAAAAAACAAACAAGAAACAAAATCAATGGAATATTATTAAGATCCTAGAAAAGACTGAAATAAAAACCATTGGTATTTGAGCTTCAAGTTGTTTTATTTTAAACATGACTGCAATAAAAATTTGTGAACATGTCCAAATCATATAAAGATATTCCCTTAAATAGACTTCACATTCAAAAATAACATTTTATGTATATTTTAGAAGACAATTGACATTGATTGCAGGGTGATATCCCAAAATTCAAGTGCTCACTCGATGAAATAGGCACACACATAACATAAGCGACATATAGTTTCAATATTCCTGACCATGCCGTGACCATATACGGTGTTCATATATAGTCTAGACTAATTCTATCATTGTTAGTTTATTTTAAATCTTATTTTTCTAGTCATACAATAAATCTAAATACCGATTTTGTTATCGTTCTTTTAATATCATATTTTCATTGAATTTAACGAGCCCCATATGTGTCCATATACTTTTTTCTACTAAGGCAGGGGTAGACTGTTATAGTCTATGTGGTAATGTGTTAATATAACGAAGAAACTAGATGAATGGTGTGCTCCTAAAAGAGCAAAATTATCAGCGATCTCTTTTTTCTTATATTTGAATATTATGTTTTATAATTTTAATTAGTTTTTTTTTTCGATAACGAGAAAACAATTCTAATGGAATAAGATCCCATTATATGTTCAATATTGATATAATCTAGACAAATGTAAATATGTAGGCAGAATAAACATAGCTACTTTGTTATAGCTTTATAACATAATTAAATCACAACATAGATGTTAATTTGTAATTAAACATAGAGTTACAATATTTGGCTTCAACGCAAAGTAAGGTACTGCACACGATGAGTATTGATTATGTGTCACAGTGTCACAGCACAGTGCACAGTGCGTCAAAGACGTGTGTAGTATAACTCACACACCCTTTTAAATGAGCCAATTAGGGACCAGGGATCCCGCTCAATGGTTCAACAATTCGAAGAAAAATGACATATCGGTTTTGGGGTGGGCCTCTTAAAAATTAAATATTTTCCATATCAAATCGTTATCTATATAGCCTATGCTCCATGTTCGACAGTTATTTTATAATATTATTATATTTAAAAATAAAGGTGTGTTATGATTTGTCATATATAGAAAATAGATTCACGGGAACAAATTGAATTTTATCGGTTGATTGCAATATCTGCATTTTTTGAAAACGAAAAGATTGCAGATAACACGAGCAAAAAAATCGCAAAATCAACATTTCTCAAAGTCTCATAGACTACAATTTCTAATGCTCAACATAATTTCACTGCAAAATACATAGATTTGCAGTCTTACGCTACGATATGTGACGAACGTATAACATAAAGTCTGCCAATGCCTTTTTTTAAATGTAAAGTTGTTCAAGTCCAGTATTAACCCACTCGGCAAGGTTGGTCCATATTACGTCGCATTCGGACGTGACGTTGAGATGACGACCTACTTTGGGCCCGTATGAAAGTTTTCCGGACGTCCTTTTACGTCGCGGCGTCCGTAGAACGTAATTCGTACATCCCTTTCGGACGCGACGTCAATGCAACGTCTTTTCTACCTCCGCGACGAATAAAGACGTCCGGAAAACTTTCATACGGGCCCAAAGTAGGTCGTCATCTCAACGTCCGTGGACGTCTTGCCGAGTGGGAAGTCTAATCATTTAAGTATAATTATTCAAATGAATATATTTAGAATCAGAATGTGACTATATTTCATTAATATATATTTAAAAAAAACCTCACGTACATTGAAACCTTTTGACAACACATTAATGCAGGAGTACCCAACGAAAGAATTTTGTTTAAAACAACACATTTTGTTACGAAATGAATTCATTTGTAGCTTAAAGTGGTTAAATAATATTCCTTTAAGTAAACACTTTTTTTTCTTTGTTTGCCAGCCAGGAAGGCCCGAAAAACATTGCCAGTATAACGTTGTCAGCAAGAATAACTGGGTTTAATTTCAAAGACAATAAAGCAATTTTTGTTGAGTCGCAAAGTAGTGATAATCTGTTCAGGCAAAGTATTCATCAGCCAATCACAAAGCGTCCCTATTCAAAGGCTCCAGTTTCTTCTCCTCACTGCGAGTTGGTGTTTAAAAGGGGGAGCAATTATGTTTCTTGTTTTGAGTACAATGAAATAGAACTGTATTGATTCAGTTAAAGATTTTGTTCATAAATTGTGTTAATAATTTGTTGAATTAAAAAGTTATTCCATCGCCATCCCCTCCAGCCACTTTGTTATGGCATGATTAATAGATTGTATGTGTTTATCAGGCGGCCATTTTCCGCCTTACTTGGTTGTTTTATTGTAAAAATGTATTTCATTATGGTTATCTTAATAAAATTATATTACCAAGTTATCTGCAACCAACGCAGACAAAATGATACTTTTTGATGTTTTATGTCAATCTAAAAGTCCACCAAAATAATTATATTCCCATGTTTCGACGCTAATTCGCTTACAACATAGTTTACATCGAGTAAAAATAGCATTCTATGGGCCTAATTTCTTGAAAGAAAATTTCCATATCTATTCTATACTGTGAAAATGCCAGCAAGGACGATTTCCCAGCAGAATAGATATTTCGCCGAATAAATCGTCGGGTACTCCTGTTAATACAAGATAAACATAGATCTTTCATATGCACTACAATTATATTTCATCGAGTGAGCACTTGCATTCTGGTGTACCACCCCTCAATATATGTGGTTTTTTTCCTAAAATATCCGTAAATAATGGTTTGGTATGCAAAGTCTATTAAAGGGAATATCTATATATGATTTGGACATGTTAACACATTTTTATTGCCCTCATGTTAAAAATAGATACAACTTGAAGCTCAAATACCCATGGTTTTTATTTAATCTAGCGGCAGTCTTTTCTAGCTATGCACAAACAGAAAAAACTGTTTTTGTTTGATGGAAAATCATCCCACAAGCATTATCCTTGATATCCCCATTTGGCTGTTTGGATTAAGCTTGGCGATTCACAAATGTTGAAAGCGAACGTTGGTAAAGGTTTCATTACACTGATTAACTTTCCTTATCCTTCGTTCGGTGTTCAAGTATAGAATCCTGGTCAAAAGGTCCCCAATTTGGGCAACATAGGAGATAAGTGCCCGGCCATAAAGTCCCTGGTTATAAAGTCCCCGGACAAAAAGTCACCAAATATGCAATATAGGACATAAAGTCCCCGGACATAAAGTCCCAAAACTCTAACTCTAGATTTTTTAAAAATAACGAATAACGTTTTTTTCAGATTTCAAAATCGAAAATAAAAAACACTTTTATGTTTATTTACAATAAATACCACAAAAATCTAAGCACATGTCTACCAATCGTTTCGGTTGTAACAGCATATCGTTTTTCTACAATTTCAGCTGCTTAATGATACCAATGATATAAACTGCATTCTTCACAATTAAATATAAATCTAGGTTTTCAACAGGGCCGCATTTTTCTCAATCTACAAATGAAAATGCTACACTATCACATACAACTCATTATATAAATAGTCCGATCGAAACTGCTGGTGAGCAACATTCCAAAAAACGGATTAATAAGCAACAGCTTAACATGATTAACCCTAAAAAAACTAATTGAATGGTTAATGATGGTCATTGATTAAAAAAGAGTTGACTCTGATTGATAAACACTGCTTTAATGTTTTTACTAAAATAAAAAATAATTTTATCATAATAAAAAATGACTTTATGTCCGGGGACTTTATGTCCGGGGACTTTATGTCCTATGTTGCATTTTTGGTGACTTTTCGTCCGTGGACTTTAGTCCGGGGACTTTATGTCCGGGGGATATTTGACAGGATACCGCACGTATATCATGTAAATGAACTGATGTAAAGATTTGATTTTTGTCATGACAAGGATAAGATGTTTGTATTCTTAACGAATCAGACCCATAAACAGTTTCTGCCCATAAAGTTTCCAAAAAATGACAACATTGTACAAACAGTTTCCACCCAAAAGGTTTCCGTCCAAAAAGGTTCCACACCTATTTTTAACATAATTGTTGACACATGATCCAAAACGTTTTCACCCAAAAGTTTCCAAAGTTAAAAAAACCTGGGATTTTATAAAAAGGTAAATAATATAACTTGAGCATTTTCTATATTGTATGTGTAACCATGTGCATTACCACGGGCGCGTTCGCCCGCTCTGAGAAAAAGCTCAAAACACACATTTGCTACATTTGTATAACAGCTATTACTTTGATTACCGGTGTATAACCCACACCCCGTGAAAATCAGGAATTATGTTTTAGAAATCCGGTGTATAATCCGCGGGTTTAACACCAGTAATCACGGTAAAAGAATTAAAAACAACATGAAAGTACAACATATATTTATCGCAACAATTCCACATGCTAGTGTTATGACAGTTGTTCGATGTGTGAAAAGCAAAACCGAGAATTAAAAGACCAACATGTATATAAATCATATACATACATTCTGATACCGATTAATCTACTCCATTTTAGAGCAATTTTAGCCCCCTCTCCTTATCTTTATAGAATTCAGTCAAATGGTTTACCCTTTTAGTCGATCAAAGTTAGTCTAGACACATCCAGTGGCCCTTACACCAGGCGAACATTTTCAAAATTCTGCATCGTTTTGAGGCCATATCTAGACTCTATAGCAAATCAGACCATTTTAGTATTGACAATGCGTAGACATTGTTTGAGTTTAGTCTTTTGATAAATGCCTAAGATAAATAATGACATTTTGGAAAGTTTGTGTATGGACAATTTCTGGCCCAATGTGTCTATTTTGGAAATGTTATGGGTGGAAACTTTCTGGCCCTGTTGAGAACGTTGGAAACTTTATAGGCGGAACCACTTTTGGCGGAAACTTTTCGGGCGGATACCATGCTAGACATGAATTTCAAACATGACAAAAGACACCAAATCAAAAACGAAAGCGCATGTAATGTTTAGTGAAATGCTCCCTGTACAATTTCGTCATAGAGGAAGGTCATTTTCAATATGCATTAACAAAATACTTTTCATTAAATTTAAGAATGAATTAATTTTTTAAACATAAAATTTGAACGAACTCAAGATTCAACTTCTTTCAATCTTGTTCTTTTTCTCGCATTCGTGCTCGCTTCGATCTGTGGTGGCGAACCTTAAAAACGCATGATTAAAGATTTGCACTCTCCAACAACAATAAACATAATTAACGTAATTCAAATATGAAAATTGTATATGCAATTCTTGGTGTTTTCCCATTGCGACATTTGTTCTGTGTTTGAAACATTATGTTTCACGACGTCGGGATACGAAGTAATCTAACGTCATAAAAGCCTTCGTAGAAAATGGAACCACGCGCAAGACACTGAAATCAATTAAGTGTTTTGTTTTTAATGAGATATAACAGTCCGCATCTTTATATTGGATTTAATATCAAACCTCATCTTATACAGGCGTACTCTAACAATGTATATGTTGTAGCCAATCTGTGAAAGCCGCGCATGATGGCATTCGCTAAATTTTTCAGTCAATGTCAACATACCCTGGTTCACTCAGCGAATGTCAACAATGCCTAAAATTCCCAGGCTTTGTCAACATACGCTGAAATTTACCCGAAAAAAAATACACAGATTGACTAAAACAATGTTCGAGAAATATATAATGTTCATTAACGAATTAATGAATAAAAAAATAATAAATTGTTATGCTTTGGGATCATCTTAATCTCAATGATAGGACTATGTAAGGTGATTATAAAAGACCTTCAAATATATAAATATGAGCGTTTCTTGGTTCGAACGCACAATTGCAATTGGAATCAAAGCATGGTGAAATATGGGTCTCGTTTTACATATAATTCGAATTATGTGTGATGGATACTGCTAGCAATGCATGATCCCTTTGATAGAGTCTTAATCTATCAATCCGCATTTGCATGTTTCTCTGTCTTTGAACATGTTGATAATAAAGGCTTTTAAATAAATATGAATAATGTTCGATCCGATTCCACGTTTGGAATTAAATTTCAAGCATTATGATTCAATGGTTTAGTTCATAATATAATTCAAATTATATGTACTGCACATTGTGATCTATGAATGATCTTTTAGATAAATCTAATTTTACCGCACATTTTGTATGTAAAACAATAACACAAACGTAGCATCACCTTTCATAACACTAGTCCTATTATTTAGCCTTTATTATGTTGAACTATATCTTTGATATATCTTAATGGCAGTTCATTACTCTATCAAAATACATTTAATTCGAATTAATTGTGATGATTTCAATAAACATACATGTACAATAAGTTTAGCCTATCACGAATATTTATTCATCGAAAAGCATATCTGTCAATCTGTGTTATCTTTCGGGACAAATTCCAGCGTATGTTGTCAATGCCTGGAAATTTTAGGCATTGTTGATATTCGCTGAGTGAACCAGCGTATGTTGACATTGACTGAACATTTTAGCGAATGTCAACATACGCGGTTTTCACAGATTGACTACGACATATATAAGGTAGGCCATATGTCAATTCAATCTCATTCAAGTGCATTATCTATTAATTGCACAAAATCACGTCTATAACGATCACTCATTGATTTAGCTATCTGAAAAATACAACGACGGCCCCGATAACGAAAGTGTAAGTTATTTATAGCCACTGAATTACTGCATATTTTTATTCAATATTTGTTGTATATGGGCAATATTGCTACAACAAAAAGTATGCCAATCGTTCAATCGTACAAACATTTACATACAAAATAGTCAGTTGGATAGTGATATAGTGTAAATATGGACAAAGAAGTTTGATTAAGAGTTTATACTATATCATGGCTTCGCAGCTGCGGCTTTCGTCTCGTTATAACGCATATGAACAAGAAGTATTTATTCGAAACCTGTCTCAATGCGTGGATAACGTTTTTTCATACTTTAATCAAAACAGACATAGCATTGAAACCAATGTAAGACCCGAATCACTCAGACATATAAAAAAGGTGAGGGAACTTTGGAACACAAACAAACATAGAATAGATTATAAGCTACAAAAAGAACTTACCAGAGAGCCATTCTGTAGAAAAGAAGAACATATCAAGACCCACAGTGTATGTAAATATAAAAAAGACTATTATTGGCTACAATCTAAATTAGCTACTGAAAAAGAGGACTCTGATCTATACAGCAAACTGAAGGTTTTATCAACTATTTCTAGTGCAAATTTCGATATTACCTGGTTGGTAGCAATCGACGGAGTGCTCTGTCTGCACATTTTATTCTACGAAACATCCATTAACAAGTTTTGTGGACAGTGGTGTTTGTACTTTGAATATTTATCTGAGCTCTGGAGGTACATTGAACATGGATATTTCAATACATTGCCTGGTAATTGTCACTATCAGGAAGTTTGTAACGAGTTTTCGAATTATTTTATCGACCGATCCGGTCCATGTCTTGAAACGTCATGGATTTCAAGCCCCAGTGCATCCAGAGCCCCAAATCGTTCCAGTGCGAACACAAATGGCCCCATCAAACCAACCAAAGCAGATCCGGCGGGTGATACAAAGCGATATATCACCCAACTGGACATAAGGAGTAACGTTTCCACCTCCAAACCTAAGCTCGACCACCTCCTTACGGATGACTTCCATCAGCGCGACCATTCCCAGCGCCCTGCAACTGCATCGGTCGTTAGAGCAAAGGAGCACACAACAAAGACCCGTCCGAAAACTGCGCGTCCGAAAACCGATTACGCCAGTGTCGAGTATGCGGATAACCTTTTGGATCAAGTGTTGTCTAAGAATAAGGAAATGGAAGAAGAGAATAGAAGACTACAAATGGAGAACAGGGAATTAAAAAAAGATAAATCAGCGTTACTTGATCAGTAAGTATACAGTGGTGACGTTTCGTGCCGTACGTTTCTTAAATCCTAAAAACTGTTTTCTGAATAAAATTAGAAGATTATTTCAAAAACGTGTTTTTTAATGATATGACTATATTTTCGTTTCAAGTACAACATAACTTGGATATGAATACAAGTAGAGTATGGTTTAATGTATGAAATAATATGTTTTATATATTTTTCATATTAAGGTACGGACACGCGTTTGTGGATTTTTTTCGGAGATACAGCGACATTCGAAGTAAATATAGTAAACCCAGCGATATTGCGATCGCAGGGTTCACTATAATTCCTTTGAAAATCGCTGTGTTGCAGAAAAATTCCACAAGCGCATCTCCGTACCTTTAATTACATAAACTTGTAAGTGATTATTTCGTCTAAGCATAAAACCAACCCCCTCCATTGTTTGCATTGCTCTGCTCAATGCTAGTAATTTTGTAATAAAAAAATGGTAACATCATCCACGACAATACTCCATAAAACAACAAATGACTTCTTCATCTTCAGGCTATCCAGTGGCATGAACCGACAGCTGAACCGGGACGAAAGCGATCTGGAGAACATCAATGTCAAAGCGAGGCCGATGAAGATCTCGGAAGACTACGAGATTTTCTGCAGTCAACAATGGTTGGACGCCAAGGATAAGCTGGACAGAGACGGGAGCTTAGATGAGAAAGGGAGGTGTGAGCTGCTTTGCAACATTATGGAGGTTAGCATATTCATTTATTTAGTCTGTTTTAAGGTTGGATTATAAGGAATACAAACATTCCCTTTCGGAAAACGGTAAAACTGAAACAGCCAATGCGTTTTATAGAATCTGGTTATAAAATATCCCACCAAACGGGCGCCAATTCTTTTTGGGGAACATATAACAGCGAATGAGGCGTCGCGTCATGCACTATACACTTTGTATATTAAATTCAGTAATGCGGTTGAGAAAATGAGAAAATGTGCATGTTTCAAAATATTTGTTTTAACAGTCAAATATGTTACTAAAATGATTCTCAATAAAAAATATACATCTATATTTTTTAGAAATGCTATGAGAAAGCAAACGAATCCTACGATATCGTGAAAGGCAACGTCGTAGACATAACAAAAGACCCATTTAGTGCATCTAACTCGACAAAGACAAAGGTAAAATTTAAAATAAAATATATCTATACCTCGTATAAAACCTATGGGGTTGTATCGTATACATTTCAAACCATTTGTCAAAAAAATAGCATATAAGGTAGATTTATATAAAGGCAGTTTTTGTTATGTTATATTTTCATAAAGGCCTAACGGTAATGCATACAATTCAATTTGATTTTATATATACTGAAAAAAATCAATGTCGTTAATTTGTTGTTCGTTATTTTTTCAAAGTTAGCGCTAGTTATTATAAAAATTACAAGTGAATAATTTGTCAAATTTCGTATAAGTATAATGGTCACTCAAGAATATTGAACGGGATCGTTTGTGATATATATAGGTTCGAAAAACTGGCACTACCTTGGGAAGAGATCTTGAAGTATCCTTGTCGAAAGCTCTTCGCGAAAATGCCGACAGAACTCGATTTCAAGACATGGCACAGGTATGATATAAGCAATTTTAGGAAGAGGATAATTTATTTAAAATATATATGTTACCGTCAATCTGTGAAAACCGCGTATGTCTACATATGCTGATTTTTTTAGGCAATGTCGACATACGCTGGTTCAATCAGCGTATGTCGACATAATCTGAAAATTTTCAGGCAATGTTAACATACGCTGAAAAAAGGCTCCAAAAATTACACAGACTGACGGTAACATCTACACAACAAACATACTAAAAATCATTAGCCGTATTCACGTTTAGACCGCTTTCGTTTAAACAAAACAGCGTTAGAATAAAGGCTCGAAAACCGATTGGCTGATGCCACATTTGTATAAAATCATAGCTGTTTATCCCTTCTGTGTATGCAAAAAGTGCATTATTTTCGCGTTTTTTTTCGCGTGAACGCAGCTATATAGACTCTCTAACAGGTGTCGCTAACACAGCATGCCGAATATGTCCGGCCAGTAGGGACTGGTTACATTGAAATTGCAGTGCCTGTTGCGATGGTCACAACAAGGAGCGATAATCGTGTCGTTCCTTGCGATTTCATAGACCAAGGCAACAATTAAAATTGCCGCTTTGATATAACCACTCGCTTATATTAATAACCTTTTCGGAATATGATAGCCCTCGTAAAATGTATGTAAATTGCGTTTTCGAGGAACAGTTTGTTGTCTTTCGTTTGTTGTCTCATTTATATTAAACGATCATACCTTTCAAATACGTCTAAAATTGCTTAGTTCCTTATATTCTTTCAGGATTTCGAAAAACAGCTGCAAACTCAATACGTGTTAATGCCAAGACGGTCCAAAAGTATTAGGAATTTCATCGAGAACTCGCTCTCCCTCTCTTGGAAAATGATCCTTCAACAACCGCCCATGCGCTTCAACTCAAAATCACTTCGCGATCGGCCTTACGATAAAGAAAAGGCCGAGCCTCATTTTGGATCGGGAGACCCTAATCGCCCTGGGGCGCTCATTGAGTATTACGTACAGCCGGCGTTATTTCACGGAGATAAATTGATGCGAAAAGCGAGAGTCATAGTCGCAGCAGGGGTGGAAATGAGAAGTCGGAGTGACCGGGCGCCGGCTGATAGAGCAAAGAGAAGCAAAAGCGCGGGCACAGCCCGAAACATCGCAAGGTCCGGTAGTACCCGTCCAGCTTCCGGTGTGTCTAGTAGGAGTGTCTATGATAGAGGAACCGCGCGTACCACTTACTCTCTACGACATTCAAGTAATTACGGAAACGGGCATTTCAATATGAGATTCTGATGAATCAAGAAACAATTAAAAAAAAAACATTATAGCAGATTAATTAGCAAAATGACTTGACGGAATGACCGCGCGCAGGTCTTAAGTGCACTTTTTTTTATAACCTTCATCCATTGTTTTACAGCTGCCTTTTCATTATTTGTTTCAGGGTCTCGAAAAAAACGATTACATATCTACAATCGCCAATTACCACGAACGTCCAAAAGTATTACCAATTTCATACATTTTTGCCCTTCACTCTCTTGGAAAATGATACTCCAACAGCCGCCCATGCGTTTCGACTCAAAATCACTTCGCAATCGGCCCTTCGATAAGGAAAAGGCCGAGCCTCATTTTGGATCGGGAGACCCTAATCGCCCTGGGGCGCTCATTGAGTATTACGTTCAACCGGCGCTTTTTCACGGAGATAAACTGATGCGAAAAGCGAGGGTCATAGTCGCGGCAGGGGTTGAAATGAGAAGTCGGAGTGATCGGGCGCCGGCTGATAGAGCCAAGAGAAGCAAGAGTGCGGGTGCAACCCTGCGAAGTAGTGCAACCCTGGATAGACCCAGTGCAAGTCACCCGATCTCAAGTCGATCTCATATCGCAACCCGAATGACTCAGACCCAGTATCACTGGTCTGGATTTTCTGGCCAATACTGAATTGGTTGCTAAATATATATATAAAAACACTTATCAATAAGTTCGCTTTTGCCGTATTTTGTTTTACAATTTATATTAAGCTATTTTATGATTGACAAACAGTTTTTTTTTTCGATATTAATATTACTTATACATGTATATACTTCTCCTATTAACTATTTATGTATTTGTGTTACCTAAGAATCAAACATCATCTTTTATAGAGCACCATATAAGACTTGAATCCATAAATGACTAACTGATACATTCTCTAAGGACTCTGTTCGCTCCAACATTTTCCACATTAGAAAACATCTATAACTGAAAAGTGAAAAGAGGATTCTATAGTTTTTTGTCGTGATATAATAAAATCTTACTGCTTTTTATTTTGTTATTCTGTGAGAAATCAATGTGTCATTTGGGTGCTCTACGCTGATTATATCGATATTTCTAAGCTTTATTGTAGATGTCATCGCCTAACTAAATACCTATTTTCTAAATACTTTATAATTGTCTATCATATTGTGTATATCGTTAAGTTGTATCAACATAAACAAACACATATTCGTTTTTCATTTCATTGTTTTGTTTACGCAGTGAATGTCTTCTTCATAAATAGGCCGACAATTTACATGAACGACAATCTACCTTTGTGCTTAAATTTATTTACTTTTTTCAGCAATAGTTACGGGATCGATGCGATATAGATCGGATATACTTAGACTGCAATATATATTATATACTGCAGTATTATTATTACTGCAGTATATATTATGTTTGTCAGTTTATTTATCCTATATCCGATTTACATATACCAAATAAGTAACACAGACTACCTCATATGTCGACCAAATGTGCCATTCGGCAAGACTTTGAGCAACTTTGAGTAAGTGGAATAAATTGGGTCAATATATAAGTTTTCTATACTTGTCGCTGGAACAAAGTGGGGAAAACGTCGAGACGAATACGGAAGTATAAGAATGTTTATCCGACGTCAGGACGTAAAATAAAGTCCGTAAAAACTCCAAAAGGGGCGTGATGCGACCCTTGCCGAGTTTGGTGTATATGGCTATAAAGTACGGTTCACACTGCACTCGCGAGCACATGACCGTTCACACTGCACTCGCTCGCTCGCAGAGAGCAATGAAGACCTTAAACAATATAGAGCTATTTGATCGATTTTTTAACAAATTTAGATGTTTTCAGTTCACAATAATTGGCTTCGGAAGAGCTATATATGCAAACTGCGTTGTCAAAATGGAGGAACATATAAAAGGAATACTAGTCTGACTCCTAAATAGTCAGGTACATAAACGAATATAAACGAATAGGGGTATACATGTACAGTCGCGGGCATTACTAACTTCTCGTGGCAAACGCTAAACGTTAAACGCACAAACGCTAAATGCTAAAATCAAAAACGCGAAACGCTAAACGCCTAAACAAACGTTAAATGTTTAACGCTAAACCATAGCCACCAACATGTGTAAGGGGTATACATGTATAAAGGACATCATTATGGGTTGTTATCTTAACCTCTAAAATGCATTTAATCAAACGCTAAACATTAAACGCTAAACGTACAAACGCTAAACGTTAAACGCAATATTATGATATTGCAACCCCTTAAACGTTAAACGTTAAACGCTAAACGCTAGGGAAATCGAGAAGCTAGGGCCGCGCGCCACTGTATATGGTATCATGGTATCTCAAAAAAAAATAGATATGTAATCCCAAAAATGAATTGAGATTAATGCATTATTTGATCGCAATCAAAGATAAAGCGAGTATTCTTTTAATTGATTCTTGGATTTTATACGCAACAATATATCGGTGACGATTGCTGCGTCAACTAAATGCACATAATTGCCACAATCGAATAATAAATAAAGGTAATTAAACAGTAATCAGGTAAGCCATTTTATGTAACGTTTTATTCTTTTTATGAAGTGCATTTATTAAAATATATGTATACCTATAAATTATAATCGACCGAAATCCTTGTCTTACAATAGAAAGTTGTGGTATGAAATTGAGCCCGAACACGGGATATATTTTCGAATGTAACTCATATATAGCATTGATAAGCTATAAAGGTACCTTGCGTTGTGATAACGTTCATCCTGTAATCAAGCATGAAATATTTACAGGAATATATAAATGTAGAAAACATATTTTGTTCATTTGAACAACTATATCGTTAATTCAATATATCCACTTATTATTGTAAATATTTAAAAAAAATAACATTGAAAAACATTAAAGATATAATATTCCTATGAATCCCCTTATGCAACCTTATTTAATCCCAGCGAGCGAGCGAGTAAGTAAAGCAAAGAGCAATCAACTCGCTCGCTCGCTTTTACAAAAGCGATCGAGCGAGTGCAGCGTGAACGGTGCATAAGTCCGAAATGTTTTTCAAGTTTACTTCGTGGGGCATGCTGGTCAAATCAATGGAACTTAATAAAAATAGGGGCATTCTGCTAATAAGTGGATGCAGAAAAAAGAACGAGGTAGGGGCGTTAGGGGCTAGGCGCTAACCAAGCATAAATACGATCGGTTTCGAAGGGCACTTATAACGTTTTTGGTTAAATAAAGCAGGCGCCGATTAAGAGGAGTTCAAGATTATATGCCATTACAAAATATACAGTGTTCTCTTGTATCTTATACCATTGGCACCCCGTTAATTTTATCTGGCTCCGCGCCTGATGCGGGCCGAACGGGGGATGCTCCTTAATCCATACCTGCTTCTGACCTATTTTATCGATTTGTGCTGAAAATAATGGATAGTTTAAGTGTTAATATAGCTTTTATTGCGATCCTCTTCTGATATGCGGCAGCCCCCATAATGATGAAGAGCACCTCACGAGCTGTTCCCCAAAACGGTCTTCCCAGCCGAATTCAAGCTGATTTGAAATTTAGAAGATATTCTTTCTAGCTTGGGAATTTGAACAGTTTGTCGAAACACCTTTTCATTTCGAAATTGAATGAACTCGCTTGTAATCGTATGATAAACTGTTATTTACAATAAATGATAAGTAAGTTAGTTTTGTTTAACATTTCAAATTTCGCAAAAGGTGTTCATTTTCTGTTCAAAGCTGGCTAGAAAAAGAGAAGTACTGCCCAGCTGGCATGGAAAAAATAACTCCTTTTTGGAAAATGTAAATGTTCTAACACCTATATTCTAATGTTTCACTAAAATGGTGTTTTTTTATGTGATAAAACAGTTACTTTTGAAAAATACGTCGTGGCGTGCTCTTCAATGATTAGCACTACCTGAAATAAAATGTACCTTTCATTCACTTGCAGTTGATTTTCAGCAAAGATAACCTTATCATACACACGCACTTATATGTCAACTTGTACACTTGTGTCTGATCGTAACGGCAACAATAATAATTATATAGTATAACGAATTATAACTTGGCATATACAAATGTAGTTATACAAGGAAAAAGAACATATGATTGGTTAAACATTCAAAGTAATACATATATAAAAATAACAAAAAATTAGTAGATTACTACAAAATATATAGGCATTTCAAAAAGAAAAGTATTATGTGAGATATTGACATCGTATAAGATCAATAAACAGCTTGCAATTTATATCTATCCAGTGCGAAAATGAAAGCAAATTGTGGATATTTTTAGCGTGTCTTGCCTCTCTTCACAGACAATTGAATTATGCGTATGAAAGAGCTTCCTGTAACGTTATTCGAGAAAAGGAAAACTAAAAAATATTAAGAACTTTTAATATCAGGATGTATGCTATGGATTAAGGTTCATTTTAGAAGATAAATTTTATTAAAAGTATATAACAAGTTCACTTTATACCGTACATTTTAAAACACTGTGTAACAGCAATGGCGGCCAAGGGCAAAATGGATTATCTACATACATGTGATAATCTTCTAAAAGGAATGAGTGATTTTATGATGCCTCTTCAAAGAATTCTGAAAGAAATTAAGAAACAAGTAGAAAAAGGCCATCGACTCGACGATAAGGATACGTACTTCAAACGTTTCTACGAAACGTTTACGGCTAATAGTAAAACCATAGGTGACCGTTGGATGGCTGCTAAACAGAACTGCTACATACTTGATCCACTTTGTACTAATATGCAACACTACAATGCTCATGCTCATGGGTGTGTATTCAAGCAAAAAATCAAAACAAATGTGGTCAAGGCTGGAAAAATGAATAATCTGGTCTTCCCCAAACACTTGCCCCCAACGACAAATAAACAAATGGAAGAAGTTTGGGGTGATGACTATTTCATCCGTTACTGGATTCTGATTTCCCACAAAATTTTGTGTTTGATTCCGACCCGATTGGAATCGCTTTCTATCAAATCACCCGATGAAATGATCCCATTTTGCTCCCAATGGATGCAAGAGGCCTTTCAGTTTCAACTCATATGGGAAATATCGTACGAATCACATTGCTTCCAACACGAGATACCCATCAATTGTTTCTACATACTGGATGAAGGTGGACACGAGATCCCTAGAGATGAAGAGGAAACCAACGAACAGCTGAAAGTTTGCACACCGGAAGACGTTGAAATGACGGAAGTTGCAACAAACCCCAAGCAAGAAGCCATGGGCGACATCGGGGAGAAGGTGGAAGTTAAACGACGTGAAAGGGAATCGGCCAAAGGGAACCAATCTGATCGATGCGACAGAGTCAAGTTAGATTGCGATTCAATATTGAAGCAAGTCCAATTTTACAGCGCCAGGGCAACGGAACTCGAAAACAAGGTGCGAGAGCTGGAACCGTTTAAGGAAGTCTTTGAAGCTAAAGTTAAGGCTGTTGAACAACATAGACGCGAAAACGAGGAGTCGAAAAAGACTATCCAGAGATTAAGGGCCGAAAGAGACCAGAAAGATAAAGAAATCAAAAGTCTGCATCATCAATACAGTAAACAGCTCAACCATGAAATCAGCAAGATCACTGCGCAACATGATCACATACTCCAGCAAAAAGAGGAGCAAATTGCAAAGATCATGAAGGAAAATCGAGAATTGAGAGAAAGCAAGGACTCCCTTTTGAATAGGTTTGTGCTGGTTATTTTCTTTGAATGCGACTTATTTTTGATCCACTTATTTATTTCACCATTCGGGGTGCATATCTTGCGAACATTCATAATATATTTTACAAACATTTATATCAAAGATAAAAAGTGAAAACTTAATCATTTTGGATATATGCTGGTATGCATAGATTAATCCACCATATGATGCACAGATTATTCACGCACAACGTTCGATATGATACTTTAAAGTTAAAAGCTTTGTTTTTTTATGTTTAATATTTCATTGTATTTAAATATGTTACAGTATGTCGGCCATGATGAATCAGCAGATGTCACGTGACGAATCCGACTTGGAGAACATCAACGTCAAGAATCGACCAATGAAAATCATGGAGGAATTCCACATGTTCTGCTCGCAAGAGTGGCTTGAGGCCAAGTCCGCTTTGGATGATTGGGCGGAAGATAATGGAAAGGAGGACGCAGAGGCTGAGATGTGCTGTTTTGTCACGGATGCAATGCTGGTAAGACTGCATACGTTTTATTGTCTCCGTGAAAATAAACATTAAAAAAATACTGAGATGATCAAATACTTTTCTTGATGTTTCCATCCAACTCGGCAAGACGTCCACGGACGTTGAGCGGACGAACTACTTTGGGCCCATATGAGAGTTTTCCGGACGTCCTTTTTATGTCATGGCGTCCTAAGAATGTAATACTTATGTCAGAGTCGGACGCGACGTCATTGCAACGTCTTTTCTACTTCCGCGACGAAACTTAAGGGCCCAAAGTAGGTAGTCATCTCAGCGTCACGCCCGAATGCGACGTAATAGTAGAATTATACGGACGACCCTTGCCGAGTGAGAATATGTTGAGTTATTCAATTTGAACAGCATATATGCTAAATAACAGTTTTTGGGAGCAGCTCACCATGAGAAATTTTTCTCGCTACATTTTTTTTTCTTCACAATTTATTGCCATAATGTCATAATTCGTATTCTTTTAAAAGTTTTATGCAAGGTGTTTTTATCACAATTTTATTAAATCGATTACTTGAGTTATAAATTCATGTTTGATATAGGGATGCCTGTATATGATGAAAGAGCTGCATTCATCCACACATGGCGTCTTCCTGGACCTGCTCAACAGTCCCCTTCAGCCCTACACGCTCAGCAAAGCTAGGGCGGTAATTGGAGTTGTTGGATCGGGTCCACCCGAGTGTATGCCAGTGGAAGATGGAGGTCATCGCATAGCAAAACGGGTAATGATGCAGTTACATGTACATTGCGATCACATTTTATTAAAAGAGAAAATTGATTCAATCATAATCGCTTGGACAAACATAGTACTATATCATATTTACTGTGAATTGTTTCCAGGGTGCATTCGAACTATACGAAAGACAAGACATATAATCTAAGAATTGCTATGAAGTGAAATAATGAAAACCGATGTGATGAAGTTCAAGTTAAGATTTTAATTATAAAATAAACATTCTTTGCAGTTGTCATACATTATTCCTTGACGTTTTCAGACATATCCAGAGCTTGATGAAGATCTTAAAGTGCAGATTGCGAAATACCTGAAAAAATCTTGCGATGACATCGACTTCAAAGATATCGCAAAGGTAAAACAGACAAGCTTGCAATATCAGCAATGTATACTATTATTTCCAGCAGCGTAAAAAGTAATTATTATAAATACATGTAAACTTGGATTCACTTTTAAATGTAGGAAGTTTGGCAATTCATAATTTATATTCATCGTTGATTTTCTCAAAAGGAATCAGTGTTGTTGAATGAATTAGGATTGAATTCTATTTGAATTTTGTTACTCTTTTTGCATTGAAGGAGTTGCTCCAGCATCAGTTGCAAACCAAACTCAACATACCACCTGACAATCCTCTGGCAACCAACAAGTCCCTACTGGATTTCTTCGAAAAATGCCTTCTCATCTGCTGGAAGATGGTTCTACAGCTTCCACCCATGAAATTCGTCTGCGACCCACCCGTTGGCGGTAAGTTTGACGAAAACAAACACGAGCTTCATTTCGGATCGGCCGACCCCAACAAGCCAGGCGCTGTCATCCATTATTATGTTCATCCGGCGCTGGCTCACGGGGACAAACAGATGAAGAAAGCGAGAGTTGTGCTGCATATTCCTCGACCCGCTAACAAGGAAGACGTTGCCATTGATATCGCTACAGATGAGCATCCCGATACCACGCAAAACCGACCTGAAACTGGATTTGAGGAAGGCCAAGATGCACTTTCTTTGGAAGGGAATGGTAGTTGGCAAAACGTAAGCCACGGTGATTGTGAGCCATCAGCCAGTCACAATCGCGGAGATGACCGATCTGCATCACCCAGTCAAGTGGGAATGGAATTCCAGCAACAAGGACCAGCAGGCAACGAGGGATGCAATGACCAATGGATGGATTCAGACAGCCAATGGGATAATAATTCACGACGCCAAGGTCAGCAGATGAATCGCCAGAACCAACCACCATCGGGAGACGAAAACGTACGTGGTCAATCTGCATCGAGACAAGACGGAGTCAACCCACATCACGGCAGAGACTTTGGTGGTACCGATCATTACAAACAAGGTCAGTCCCAAGGTCATGCTACAGGGGGTTGCGAGAGAGGTCATGCTCAAGGTCAGAGCCAAGGTGACCGTGCGCAGCGTCGAAGCCAAAGGCGTTCGAGACCAAATGATCAACAGCCCCATCCCGGATACGCGCAGCAGCAGTTGCCTCGACCTCCGATTAATGATCAGCAGCAATGGAGAGATAATTAAGGTTTTGACGTTTGAGATGAACAGGAATTCAAATTGCCTAAGATTTTGATGTGATGGCATTGTTCCGCCAATGCTCCATCGATATATACTTTTAATTTGCTCAATTGCCCCATGATTTTAGCACAACATACACAGCTTTTGAGATGCTTTGGGTCAACTTTTAGAAATAGAACATACACATTGATATTGAAATATGATGTTAGTTTTGGTAACATTACAAAATTTGCGTAGCCAGGAAAGTTATAGGGCCTATATGTTTATTTCTCTCATTGAAAAAAAAGAAGAATTATATTAGTTTTGTGACCTAGCGCCACGTCAAAGTGACTAGGAACAGAGGTCTTTGTTATGTGAATCTTGCAATATAAATGTAGATGTCTTGAATATATTTGTATTGACCTTATAGAATACAGAATCAGTTATTCAGCTGGCTGAAAGCAAATTTTGAGATTCATTGTGCCATGAAAATTTCAAAAATGAATAATTTAAAAATCGATTTTGCTCTCATGGTCGATGATTCATGTAAGAATCACATGAAGAGAGTTTTGTAAATATTCAGAATAATGAATGTACTTTATAAGGGTTTCAAAAAAGTCATCGACCCTTTATAACCAGAATCACTTTTTCAGCTGGGTAACTCCCTTGTTGCGGTGTGGTACAGATTCTATGAAAGGCGACAATAGAGTTATCTAGAAGGTTGAGGGTGCGTTAAGAGGCTATCCTTAATAAGGTGGTGTCTTGTTAAGTACCTAGGCTTTATCAAAATGGGTTTTCAAGGCTATTCATACACGTGTTATAAAGAGTCTATATACTGTGTAATGTTCTTCGAGAGTTTACGTTCTTTTGCCATATGGTCTTAGATAAATTAAGAAATATACCAAAATATAAGAGGTGGAAGGAAAATGAAAAGGGAAATGCGCTGGATTCCGTTTAATCGGTTGGTGGTAAGAATGAAGTCAAGAGGGGCTTTAGTATTCCACGAGAGATTCTTAACAATTTATATTGAAAAATGGAAAACATTTCATTTACACTGGTCAAATATAAATATGTCGATTTAGTACATGCCATTATTTTATAGTGCTCTTTTTATAAGAAATTTAATAGGTTAATGAACAACACATAATTTTACATGTAGAATCTATACGCTTTATTTATTATGTTTTATTTTTTTACCATGTAATTATATCACTATACCAATTGGGACTATGAGCAATGACAAAAATATAATCACATATTGCTTATTCACGCACCCCTGAACAATTATTGATACATATTAATATTTTCTTGGCAACTCGATTGGCATATTTCATAGAATCTGTGCAGACGACGACAAGGGAGTTACCCAGCTGAAAAAGTGATTCTGGTTATAAAGGGTCGATGACTTTTTTGAAACCCTTATAAAGTACATTTTGCTATTGTGAGCATTTGCAAAACTATCACCATATGATTCTTAAATGAATAATCGACCATGAGAGCAAAACCGATTTTTAAATTATTCATTTTTGAAATTTTCATGGCATAATTAATCTCAAGATTTGCTTTCAGCCAGCTGAATAACTGATTCTGAATTCTATTGATTGTATTTTATTACCTATGCTATATCTTAAAGATATACTCAATTTACAGTGTACATAAAGGCAAGTTTTTTTTCAAATAACTATTATCCTAGACATAAAAATAGACAAATATATACACATGTAAATAGACTCTATGTACAATTGTATGTATTTGTAAGGGTTGCGGTCAGATAAATTACGGTTTAACAGTTTGATATTCAAGTTTTTAGACTCAATTAAGTCATTTGAACAATCTAGCTAGCTTTATTTTATATATTTACCCGTGTTAATATCGCATTCGTGAAACACCAAAAATCGGATCGATGTTGCACACTGTACTTAGTGGCCACACGGTGACGTATGCGAGCGTCATTTCGTCCTCGCGTGTGTCTTCTTAGATGATACTCGTGCTAGTGGGACTGTTATTTTGATGGAAGTAAACACTACGCAAAAAGCGTCTATATCGTAATATATATGAAAATTGCGCTCACGCCTCGTTGTGAAAATGTATTGAGGATGCAGATGATTTATTAGCAGTCTATGTAAACAAATGTGACACATATTGTTGTTCATTCCTGGACTATCAAAGGAAAGATCGAAGTGAAAATAAACTTAGATGATTTGTCTTAAACGTTCTTTTTAACAGTATTCCGTTTCAATTGTAAATGTGTCATTTATAATGTATATATGAAAATGAAAATAAAGGATTGCTTTTTTATTTGGCTCTACTTTCTTGTACACCCACTCGGCAAGGGTCGACCATAGTACGTCACATTCGGACGTGACGTTGAGAGGACGACCTACTTTGGGCCCGTATGAAAGTTTTCCGGACGTCCTTTTACGTCCCGGCGTCCGTAGAACGTAATTCGTACGTCAGACTCGGACGCCACGTCGATGCAACGTCTTTTCAACGACAGCAACGAATAACGAGGTCCGGAAAACTTTCATACGGGCCAAAAGTAGGGCGTCCGCTCAACGTCCGTGGACGTCTTGCCGAGTGGGATAATTTCGCATTAGATATAAGTTTTGGTACATTTGTCGACTCAATGAAACTTTAGTGTAGACATAGAATAACTATATATATATATATATAGAAAACACGATATTGGTATCAGAGCAGACCTTCCTTCAGTTATGTTTGCGAGTCGATCGTATAAATAGGAAAAGCACTATCCAAAGTAAGCTTTAATATGATATTTTCAGCGTAAAAATACATTCTTTTTAAGAATATATACCGAGTTCTTTCGGTGTGGTTAGACAGG
>LQRL01169940.1:12478-27487 GCA_001703475.1 Hydroides elegans | reverse complement strand
CAAACCCCCCCCCCCCCCCATCTTCTCGCATTTATGCACATGGGGATTAGGATCATCGTCCGCATCTTCTTAAATGACGGATTTTGGAAATGTTAACCATGGGGTTAAATGGCAAAATGCAGGTTGGTTTTTGAGTAATGTTCCCACGAAAGGGTTTTTTGAAAAATTGAATTAATTAAATCCTTGTATTATTATGTTCCTAACGATACCTAGTTTACTGGTAGGTCAAATCGTTGTCATAACGAAACATCTCCATGTACTTCCATATAATAGTTGATATTCAACATTTGATCTAATAGCCAAAGTCTATTTGTTTAATACTATTTTGAGCATTGTTCCCACGATAGAATCATATTCAATATAATATCAAATTAAACTTTATAATGTTATCTTTACACCAGTACTAAGTTTACTGGTAGGTCAAAACATTTTGTTAACTAAACAGACCCCTGAATTTCCATCCATCAATTGATACTTTACATAGGGTTAAATGGAAAGCACTATGTTTTTATATCGTTTTTAGGGATGTTCCCACGATAGGATTGTATTTAAAATCTATATCAAATGAAACCTCATCATATCATGTTTTCTATGGCACCAAGTTTACTTGTAAATCAAAAAGTTTTGTTCACCATAACACCATCAGACTTTCTCATATATTTGTTGATGTTTAACATTGGGTCGAATGTCAAATACTATTTTTTTCTATAGCACTTGAAGCAATGTTCCCACTATAGGATTTTATTAAAATTTATATAAGATTAATCTTTATTTTGTTATGTTTCCAACGATACCAAGTTTACCGTTAGGTCAAAACGATTTGTTATCTTAAAACTGTGTATAAACTGCACCATTCATTGTACAATAACATCCGAATGTGAACTAAATTGTTGCAAAGTTCAACAAAAGTCAACAATGTAGTCACGATTACATTAGACACAAAGGTTAAAAGCTAAGCGGATACCTACCATAAGATATTTTAGGCATGACTTTTGATTGCAATTGCAGAATGAATAATAACAGTTATTCAATTTGATGCTATGTGATTCGTCACAAATCATCCCCATTTATGTAACGGGACTGAGGTCAATTGCAATTCACTAAGCACCTGTGTGCTCACATCCAAAACTAAGTAAACAAAACTAAAATGTACTGGCTAAACTGCCGTGCTAAATAAGCCTCTTGTGGTTCTGTCAGGTTTTTCTGTCGAAGTCCTTTTTTAACACCGAACAATAGCGGTAAATTATGTCTGGCATATATCCAAAGCCGACACATTCTGTTATTACCTTGAACATTCATGCATGTGTTCACTAGTTCGACGGACATGCTACCTATAATATAGTTAAGTGTAAATAGTAACCTTCATCTTTATTATGAAATCGAATAGGGGATTCAACCAAAGAAAATAAAAGTCTCCATAGTAAACATAGTAAACATAAGACAAATGCTTTACTCCTTCCAAATAACTTTTCACTACAGTTTTTTACACACATACACCTTACAATAATGACACATTAACTGCAAAAAGGACTTCAAATATAATAAAGCCGATTAGAATGATTAATATTATATTTGTGTAACACCAATAAGTGACAAAAAAGTCTCAAAATATAACGATTACAATTTCCATGTGACGCCTCATATATATTTAACGTCAAAATTACCTTATTTAGATTGTTTTGTAGTACTTAAGAAGAAATCACAAAAGGTGTTGTATCAATAGTTAAACAAATACATGAAAAGTGGTGTAGAATTAGCAGTGAAGTGTTGTAGAATTACCAGTTAACATTTTGTTTATTTATATTATTTAAGAAATGTTTTTTGTTAAATTAGTATTCAAAGCATACTAAGAATATGTTGACAATGCCTTTTTATTTCATCATAGTGGTTTTCTTGTACACGTAAAAATGGTAAAAATATGATTTGAATTACCATTATATGCACTTTAATTTAATATAAACTTCATATGGATAATGTCAATTTGGGCATTGAGCATACATTTTAAAGAATGCATTTTGGTTGTGTTTTCTTGTAAATAGTAAATAGCGTCGAATGAGGCTTTTGAATAGGTGTATTTACACTTATTGTATTTCAGGTGTATTTATAGCTGAGGACAATTTTACATCAATTTCAATAAAGAATGTTCATTTCAAAACTTTAAAAACATAATAAGAAATGGATCAGAAGGAATACTGAATTTATCATTATAATCTCAAGACACACACGATAAACATACAAAAAGTTAAAAAAAACTTGCCTAAGTACAAACACCTAAAACATCTAGCTCGACAAAACAACATATAGTTATATTGCAATATATTAATAAAATATTTTTCAATAAGTCAAGAGCAAACCTGAAAAGGGTAAGATCATTTATCAAGAACAAGAAATGTTAGACTTCATATATCGCTAGACTAAAACATAGTTGAATCTCAAACCTAACCCTGCATTAGTCCCCTGTGGTTAATCTCCCATTTGATATATAACCTGCATCATATATATATTTATTTTAAACGGCTCCAGGTAAACGTCAATGTGACACCACAAGACCCCACGTCACCCGGAAAGTCCTAATGACTTACAGCCGTTAAAGGACTTGATGCTACAACAAGGAATCCGTTATCTCTATAATCAGATACACTTTGTTTTTGAAGTCACTTTGTTGTCGGATCAAATGTTGGTTGATGTACTGATTTTTTTCTGAAGTACTATTAAAACGTTCAAAATCCGTAACGGTTTTCCTTTATTCAAAGTCCGTTTCGCAGATAATATGCAAGGGGTGTAAGTAGGGGAGGGTATAAGTGTATAAGGTTTGTTAGATGTAGTGATGAGAATTTTGAAAGGAGTAAATGTTTTTTATCAATTCAATGATAAATTTTGGTATATTTGGTTGATTGAAAAAAAAAGGATTTTATTAGAAAAATAAAGATAACCAATTACACTGAACCCTTTGATAATAAAAAAATAATAAGTTATAAGTAAATTGTTCATCAATTGAACTAATTAATATTAAAGTTGTGAATTATGAGACGTAGAAGAAATAAATGAATAAATATTAATGTTATTTTGCTCTGTCATTTTGTTTCTTTTTATTTTTCAAGGAAACATAATCATTCTATTTTTAAAGCGCACAAACAAAGAAACAGGGTAGAACGCCATCATTAAATCTTCGTAACATATACAGGGTACTTAACACATTGTCGATGAGCAATGTGTCACAATACCATAAATTTTGCATTAAGAACATCCAGTTGAGATCTATTCGCCCCATGATGGCTATACTAATAGTTTATAGGGGGACACAAATACTATGAATATAATCAACTCGTTATGTATTAAACATAATTAATGATTTTATCGTTTTTTAACCTCGATAAAAGTGAAATAGAACTTCAGAAATATCATGAAATGCGTTCTAAATTTGCTTTTCTCAATAGACAAGGAATCAATTCACTGTTGATTAAAAACGGTATTTGGATGGTGTATATTTGAAATGTTTAAAATCTAGTCTTGTCTTTCTTAAATTCCATCATATATAAATAAATAAAGTGGACAGATAAAGGTGAAGCTGAATTATGTCTGAATTACTGGTTCAAAATAAGATTCTTATTTGATTATTCATAACCATTCATAGGCTTTATGAAAATGTATGCATATTTGGTGTTCAATGTATTTGAATGTAATAGTATAGAACAAAACGGAGAAATGGATTCACGGCGTTTGTTTAGGACACGATTTTACTGAAATACATGATTTACCATGCAACATTGAATGTATGTTACCACCTATTATTGTACAAACATACTTCAAGACCTCGGGCATACTGCAGTGCTATAATTAGAAATTAACTTATGATGGCTTTTAGTATTTAATCAATATTATTGACCGAGAATGTCATATATGATAAATCTTGAATACAGGTAATTTGCCTTTCATTGTTATACCCAAAGAGATAGAAAGCACTGGTTTTATTGAAATCTATTTTTGAACAGATGCTAACACTATTTCATCATAACATAAGCAGTGTGTACATTAAATGAGATATCTTATACATTACATTTCAAATTTGAGAGCATATATGTATTACCTTGAGGATAGAAAAATCGTTTAAAACTGAAAACGATAAAATGGCGTCATTCAATGCAAATAATGAAAACAATTCTTGGCAGATCGAAATGAGTTTATGCGAAAGGAATCTGCATATGTTAGAGAATGAACTAGAGACCGATGTTACGTTTAAAGTGTCTTCGCCACAGGATGGTAAGTGTTTGTATTAACATAAATTTTACTTTTAAAAGCCATAGCTAATTTTCTTTTTTAATATGTAACGTGATAGAATAAGTGAAATGTAACTTTAAATGTGTATTTATGTGACTTTATATACATATATTTATGAAAAGAATAGCTTAAATATGTTGTTTGATAACACAAGAAATGACAAAGCAAATATCAATGTTTGTTCTTTAGAACGGATTTATTTTGTCAAAACAAAATATATATATATATAAATGATAATAATGATTTTTGTTTTCATTGCAACATAGAATGTTGAATTGTGTACATAAAATAATAACATGCATACATATAACATTTCTATTAAAATAGAATGCAAATACTATATTTTGACTAGACTATCACAAAAAATGCTTAATGGCATATTGCACAAAAGAGTTTTGGTATCGCTTGGTACGGAATCTCGGTATTTCAATACTGTTTTGGTTTCTAAATTCGTACTTCAAATTATTGTTTTTTTTTTGGTAGGATATAATGTATTTTATCACTTTCTAACTTGATCTTATTGAAAAAAAACCTTTGCACAGTTTATCTCTTCTATCTTCTAATGTATCTAAATGTAGTTTTGATAGAGAAATTTTTACACGGAAAGATAATATGAATCGCTCTCTTTTGAATTGTTTCTATTTGTTTCCCCTGTAAAACCGTGAGACTAGTCGCCCATACCGGCGCTGCGTATTCCCATATAGGTCTAACAATACTTGTATAAAACTGTTTGACTCGCCCCTGATGATTTCAACTTTTTTCATGAAAAATAGTCGTTTTCGTGCTTTTTTTATCATATTGTCGGTATTGTGATCCCACTTTAGATCGTCTTGGATGGTGATACCAACAAGTTTAGCCTGGTTGACCGTATCTATTTCGATATTGTCTATCCTGATAGGGCTAAATTGTGGTCGCGAACGTGAAAAGTTAATAGTAAATTCATGGGTCTTGAGTGCATTAAGTCGCATCTGGTTTTCGGTTGTCCACTCGTTTATTTGGTTTATGCTCTGTTGTATTGTTGACACGGAGTTTTTCTGCACTATTTCAAATGGCGTACTATCGTCTACAAAATTGAATATCGGGTGGTCTGCTTTCAGGTCGTCGATCATCAGAATGAAGGTTTCTATTCCAAATATTGCCCCCTGGGGGACGGCTCCATTTACTGTTCTTTCAGATGATATTATATCACCTAATTTTAATGCCTGAATCCTTCCCTGTAGAAATGCCGCTAGCCATTTGATAAGACAAGGGGCTGTATCCAGATTTCGGTACTTGTTTATCAGTATGGAATGGTTTATGCGATTGAACGCTTTCGCGAAATCCAATAATGCGACGCGAACTGATGTCCCCTGGGTATCCAGCGCCTTATGCCATATATCTAGCATCTTTACTAACATGTGGGTAGTTGATACACCTTGCGCATTTCCAAACTGGAGGTCTCCTATACGGTCCCCTATGGCCTTTTTTACCCAGGGGGCTATGATACGCTCCAGTTCCTTTGCGAGGAGGGATGTTAGTGAAACTGGTCGTAGATCAGATTCGATCTTTTGCGGTGGTGTTTTTTCGGTAATGGTGTTATGTACGCACTTTTTCCACGCCTGTGGTACAAAACCGTCGCGAAGGGAAGCGTTCAATATCGAGGTAACTGGGGCAGCCGGTATCGGGGCTAGGTCGCGTAGCATCCAACTACTTATCCCGTCGGGGCCCGGGGCTTTGCCGAGTTTGACTTTCGATAAATTGCGCTCAACGTGTTCGACCGTTATGGTGTATTCGTTAGGTATGTGGCTGGTGTCTATCCGAGAGAATTCGTTGTCTAACGGAAGGGGTGGTAGGTCCGACGACACTGACCAGAAGAATTCGTTTATTCTTTCGGCCAAACGTTTCATATTTCCGTCCGCTATCCGGTTCGATAATCATTTAAGCACTGCTACGTTGGTTTGTTTGTTGAAACCGACTACCTATTTTATGTGTTTCCACCATTGTTTGGGATCATTTTCTGTGATTTGGCTGATTTTTCGTTTAAAAAATCGGCGTCGGAGTTGTGTTTTTTTCGCGATTAATCCGGTTTCGAAGGGTTCGATACTTAGCGCGGTCCTTGTAAAGGGCGGCTTGCCGTTGATTGATGATATCCTTGAAGGATTGTGTAATCCATGGTTTGTCTTTAGTATGAACCCTCGTTGTTTTGAGCGGAAAGTAGGTTTCAATCATAGTCCGGACGATTGTATCGAAAAAGGCGTAGTGCGCTTTGCATGTATCGAGGAAATACATAGGCGTCCAGTCTACTTGTTTCATGGCGTGCACAAACATGGCCTTTTCATTCGGCCCCTGTATCCTCGTTGTTTTGAGGTTGACGTTTCCTTTATTGTAGTTTATGGTTGTTTTTGGTGATATAAGGAACGCTTGATGGTCTGATTTTCCGAAATGGGGGAGAACGGCTGCTTTGTTGTAGAACGCCGAACAGTTTGTCAAGGATAGCACGCTCTCTTGTTGGTTTTCGAACTAGCTGCGATAGGCCATGGAGTTTGGTTAGGTACCCATCTGGAAACGCATTGAAATCACCTAGTATAAGCAATCCTGTGCTGGGATGTTTGGTACTTACAGTGTCGATTGAACGATTTAAATGATCACTCATTTCTTTGTTATTTGCGCATGGGGGATGGTATACTTTCGCAATGGTCAAATTCGGTATATCACGAGGCATGTTTTTTGGTTTTATATTTATCCAAATTGTTTCTTTTTCCTTGTTATCTCATAGAAAATGCTTGTATGGGATGCTGTGTTTAATTTTATTTATATTAAACACAGCATCCCATACAAGCATTTGTACACTCCGCCTCGTTTCTCCTTTCGGTCATTTCGTAGGATATCATATCCATCGATGCGTAGGATCTCATTTGGTATGTTATACAATATATCTGACACACGATAGTTCTATGCAATGCGTCATATAATATCTGATATAAAATAATACCTAAGACGTTGTAATAAACAATAAATCTTTAAATTATATGAGATAAAACGAAAAGAAGCACTGTCTTCAATGTAAACAAAAACAATGCACCCGAGCTCGCAGTCGTCCGAGTATACGTCATGACGTTTTGACAGCTGTGAATAAAAACATCGCGACAGCTGTCAACCATACTGTCAGTCAGATCACAAAGTCATGACAGAATGATTTGATTCATATATTTTCACATCATTTTTCACATCATTAAATAACTTAAACCTTTGAATCATTGCACAATTAAAAAAAACATAAGATAAGCATATGATTAGCATTATAAGTCATATTCTTAAACCATATTTTATAAGAGTCAATGTTTACTCAATGTATATTATCAATGTATACTTTTTAGACAAAAAGGTTGCAATTGTGCGCGCTAATCGCTATATGCTAATCTCGGCGTCACCGGTTTTCTGGGCGATGCTATGCGGTGAGTTGAAAGAGCGATGTGACGTTATTGTGGCGGATGTGACACCAGATGCATTTAGGGAAATGCTAAGGTAATTGAATTTATAATTTTAGCAAGATATTTTTAGAAACATATATTATACTTACTATATATTCATATTGATTGTTTCTGTCTTTATTCCTTAATGCTACATTTTTAAACATATTTTAGATTAGTAAAAAAAAGTTTACATATCAATGTCATATGATAAAGCAATGTTATACTCACTTAAGATAATATCGTTTGTTTTCAGATTCATATACACAGAAAATGTGACTTTGAACGGCCAGAATGTCATGCAGATTCTACATGCTGCAAAGAAATATCAGTTATCAATCCTCGTCAAGCGCTGTGTAGACTTCCTTGAAAACAAGCTCAACGCTAGCAATGTCTGCTCAATCCTTGAGCATTGTCAGTTCTTTGGCGAAGAAAATCTTTTGAAGAAATGCCTTGATATAATTGAAAGAAAAACGGAGGAGGCTTTGGCATCGGATGATTTTATGAGCATTTCAAGCGGAACTTTGGGAGTTATATTAGACTGTGCTCAACTAGCAATAGAGGAAGTGAAGCTTTTCGAAAAGGCATTTGAATGGGCTTCCAAACGACATGACAGAGCAGTAAATGCTCGCGCAGCCCTTGGAGACAATATTTTCAAAATCCGTTTCCCAATTATGAAAATCGAATAATTCACAGATATTGTTTGCTCAAAAGATATTCTGACGGAAACTGAGCAGCTACTAATCTTGAAGTATTTAGCAAGCCCTCAAAGAAGCGACAAACCAAAATTATTTTGCTGCGATGTCAGAAAATCAAAGCCTAATCTCAATCAGGCGTCACGTAAGTAGTAATCAATATTCGATCATTTACATTATATCTTGATTTGATACCACAAGACAAAACATTTTGACGGATGTTAGAAGATTGGTTTTGATTGAAGAAGGCATAAAATAACTTAAATAATTAAATGATAATAGGGTAGATTTCAATGTGCATTAAATAGATGGTGTTTTGTAATTGTTTCATGGATAATATATCAAAAATTAAAATACTTTTATATTTTGCTTTCACTTTACACTAGAATCCGGACCACTTCGAGAAGCTGTATTCGAAAAAGGCGATCGAATACATGTTTCACGTGGAGATTATTATTTCATATATAATTTTTACAAGAAGATATATGTGCAGTACTATGAAAAAGGCGTTGTAGACAAAACCGGTCGTGATGGTAATTGTCATGTTACGCTTGACTCTGGTAGCCAAGTATGGATACCGCCAGCAAACATGGAAAAAATATAATGGATCGTTTATAAAAAAAGGGCAAATAGCATTTTGAATTAGATTAAATGAAAAAGAAATAGATGATTGACTTTGAATATTTCAGAAACTTGAAGTAAGATATGATAAAAAAACAAGAACCATTCTTTTTTAATCAGTTTAAAAAAAGTTTGTATATAAATATGATATAAGCAATTTTGCATTGACTATATCTTGAATTGACTATTTCTTGATACAATTACAACAATATCTTTTTTTGCATGACCGTACAACCTTTTTGGCATTTTTAAAGGACTATTCATAGACTTGCTATATTTGTATGCATCATGCACTACTATGAAATAGCGATATGGATAAGACAGTTTTTACTATCTGCTAAAAAATGTTAGATTATATTAATATATTTCATTGCATTATTTCATAATAATAATATTATGTTATATCAAAATATTGCTCATGAACTGTTCTTGTTCATAATTCAATTTGTATGAGTTTTACCACACAGAGGAAACTAAGTAATTAAACATGGTTGTATTGTTGAACATAAGATGTTATGTGTTTTATTAAAAAAAAGATTGAAGGATGCTTTAATAGGGAGATTGCTAATGATTGATTGCTTGATTCTATGAAAGAAGAAAGGAATCCTTACATTCTATGTATCATAACGCTTGGTGTCATTTTAACAGGGACATTAGGCGCATTGACTATAAATAATTTTGTGACGGTTTCAATATGTGATTTCATTCTCTCTGTTGAAGTATTTTATCTGTCGCTGGTAAATGTGCGAGTGTGAATATCGACGCACAAGAACCGTTTAATGTGAAGCTTGAATAAGGAAAGGAGATACGCTTTGTCGAAGAGCTCTGATAATCGACGCCACATGAAAAGCACATGCAGTTCACAACGTCAAATGTAGATGAGTTTCAAACATAAACGAACGCCCCTCTACAGTAGTTTCATGTAATACTGTAATATTACCTTAGAACTACCACGCACAATTATCGGATCATAATGACTTGTAATAAAGAGGTTCTTTTGTAAAATGTTTTGGTATGAGAGTATGAGAGTGATGAACACTGGAATGTCATTTCTATTTTTTATTTTAAGACGCTCAACGAACACTATTGTTTCGATTTCAAATGTCAAATGAAAACAAGATTTGAGCTTAATTTTTTACTTGAATATAAATAAAATGACTTATTCATATATTTATAAGAACCTATAAGATAGATATTACTTATTGACAAAAAAAGCTATCATTATGAGCGTTCAGACGGATAGCAAACCCAAACAGATAGATTCAGTTCCGATACTTTCCTGTTTAGTCAGGTTTCAGGTAAATATTTCTATATGTGCCTGAAAATAAGTTTTTTTTTGTTCCATGTTTGTAGGGATTTTTTCAAATTGTCAAATGTGCTTTCTCTTGTTTTTATATGCATTTGACAAAATAAATGCCTTTGATCATCGCTAATATTTTTAAACAATTTCAAGATTAAAAATGAAATCGTAAAAAAAATTAACTCATAGGACATGTTATATGAATATTAGGTAAAAAGCTTTTCGTAAATAAATACGTCCGCAAATAACACTAAATGGCATCCTTGATGTTGAGCAGGGAGTAGTGGCGCCTCATGACCGAGTGTTAAACTTGACATATGTTAAAAAGTAGTTGAATATTCTGTATTCTACCTATCAAACTTCTGACATTGTTTTGATTATGATTGTATCCGCTCCAACAATTTGTTATAATTATAACTTGAAGCACATTCTCTTGTTTCAGATTTGATATTCGACTTAAGTTTTGATGGTCATCAGAAGTTCAAATAATGAAATCCAATCAAAACAGTTATTCAGTTAATTATCTGTTTACATATACAAATAGACTATACTAGATGAAAATCTTATCCATGTGAAATCTACGCATGATTACTTTTAGTGGTATATGGATGCTATGTGTTTTAATTATTCGTTGTTTTTCTTTATGTATATTACTTCTTTCACATAATGGCACAAACAATAAAGTAACATTATTTTAATTCGAATTTCTTCAAATAACTACATACATATCCATTTATTAAAGTTTGTTTTAAATTATTCGACAAGGCTCTAGCAATGGCCTTCTTTGTGGGGGTTATACTTTGGATACTCGAGCATTTTAGGTAGGGGGCTCTTACAGGAGCTCTCACGACCCCTTGAAAAAGGTCCATTTTCAGTTTTGATGTTAGAAAATCATATAAAAACTCATATATCCTTGTGTGAAAGCATTTATGAGAGAGGAGTGTTAGGGTGCTTCTTATTTTGCCTCCATCACTTTAAGTACAACTATTTGGTCAGAGCGGCGGGTTCACATCCTGATTATGTCATCACTAAATGTAAAACATCCCTATATGCACATCCATCGTTTTGTAACGCGAATGTGCTCAAAAAAGTCCCGTGAGCATTTTAGTGACCATATCGCTCGTCTTGGGGAGATTAAAGAGACATCAAAGAAAGGGCTATTTTCCCACAGTCTGGGTCAAGACACTGTTGGAGATATATTTGACAGGAGGAGGGTGGGTTAGTTTGACCCCGTAATTTAGCGGGTTTAGCAAATAATTATTATATGAAATTTATATGATGAGAATCTAGAAGGACTGGGCTTACCAGCAGTGACTTTATAGTTATCATATCTTTAAAAACGCTTCAGTTATCCCAAGATTGAAAACGACATATTTTAGCAAAATAACATATGATTACATAGCGCATAAAAGGAGGAGTTGTTTTGTTGGGCTACTGTTATGTAATCACAACTGGTTAAGATGAAAACAAAGTCAGCCATTGAACTTAGTAAATCATAATGAATAATGTTAAATATGATAATAAATAATAATATCAAAAGTTAGTCGTTTTATTTGTACAATGAATTTTATTTGTCATGAAATATGTTATTTGATTTTAGCAAGCTTGAATAACAAAATTGGAGAACACGTTTTTGTGTTTTGAAAATATATCATGCATAGGATGTTTGAATATTTACCGCTTAAATAATCTCATATATTCTTTCCAACAGAAAATACAACAGTAAAAAACATCGTTATTCAACTGTGCTGCTTAATAAAATAATTATTGCAAATATTAAAAGGATTGCAAAATCGATTCACGGGATAATTGATTTTCGGTATTTTTCTCAAGAAATGTTGAACGAGAATCATCCGGGCCAGTGCCAAATGACATCGATTTATGTTAAACGAAATTAAGGGCTGAGAAAATAGCAAAATTTGTTGGATAATCAGAGGATATCTTCTTACATAAATAAAGGTTCGTTTCAATGCTGTATTGTTACCATCAGAAATTGGCTAGCTTCGCGTATCATGCTTTGAAATGTTAAATAATTGAGAAAATATGGACAGATTTTGGTTTTGTTTACATCCTCGAGCGCCGGTAAAATACTCGCAACTGTCAGAAGGTCCCTGAAATGTGGCGTTTCTGAAACGGTTTTAATGTATGCATACGCATTTACTGTTAATGCATGAAAAACATTAAAGTAAGAAAACAAATATGTCTTACTATTTACATTTTATATACGCATATTCATGGGATCTGTGTAGTCTAGTCCACACTGAATAAACTGTTTGTATTAAACACACTTGCATGTTATAATATATATATTATATATATTTATAATTCAGCGGTAAAGATTCATGAGTGAAATATGGAAGACTTGTTGGGATTTATTAAAACAGCTTGAAAATATTGTTGATAACCACTGTTTTGATAGGAGGAAGGTGTGTAAAATATGCTTATTGTGAGAGATATACAAGTCCAGGATACCGGTCCAACGTAGAGACAGAATCTCTTGAAAAACACCCTTATATTATTTTAGTAACCATTTCTATTTGGATAAGTAGCAATGGTTTATCATTTGACCTAGATATTAAATTATTAAATGAACTAATGTCATGATTGCTGAGAAGATAAAACCCGTCCAGTAAATATAACGATATAAATTTGTGCTCCTACTCGATATATACAATTGCGTTAGGGACACAGCGACTTAAAAAGCTAGAGAGATATCATCTCAATAGAAGGGTCATCATGAGATATGCTTTTAAAAGTATTTAAAAGCTTAAATTTAGAATTGATAAAAAAGTAAGAAAATGAAAGATATTCAGTTATGCTCATCCTGTATGCGAAAAAAAAAGTTAAGGAAACGGTAAATGAAAAAAAAAAAAGAAAAATTGTCATACCTAACGCTTATACAATCACTTAGGGGTTTTGAGCTATGAAATATCAGAAGAAATGTGAATGAAATATGTGAAAGTTTTCGTGGGCTAGTCATAAGCGGGTGGAAGAAACAGAAAGAAGAAAAATCGTCCGAAGTCGAGAGATCTCGGCGAACAAATATAAGGGAGTAAATTTACGGCATTTTTGCATCGGTCAAAGATGTTCCAAAGGTATCCTGGCAAATAATTTTCCATGGGTTATACCTTATATTGTAATTTGATAATTATGACTTTTTTTGGCAAACTAGTTAGTTCATTAAATGACCATTGGTAAAGAAATTGTTTAGCTAATATTATACAATGTTTCAATTTAAAAATAAAAGTCATAACAACCATAACATTGTACCTTGAAGTCATCGGTATAAATAACTCTTACAAAAATGAGTATCGGTATACGGTATAAATAACTCATACACAAATGTTATCAAACAGTTTAAAGCCAGACTGTAAACAGTGTGTAGGCACATATAGCTATATGTCATGTCTCGTTTGCGTATCTATCTTGGGGTTCAGTTACATTGAGCCCTGTTTGGGCTAAACAAAATGTTTATCATGTGCAAATGCCTCATATTGGATAGCAAATGAAAAATCTGTCATAAATCTAGTAAACAAGTTTCCTCTATGTATGATTACCAGGTCAGTGTTGCTACATATTGACCAAATATAAACGTAACACTGTTTCTCCTCTGAATTTCAGAAAGAAAATACAAGACAGTTAAACGGTAAAGTGATACCTTCGGCTTTCCCCAACGACTCTGTACATTCCATCACCCCACCTCTTCACATATGACAATGGCTTCAGCAAACGACAGTAAATGGCAGAAAGATGCAGCAGATCAGAACTTTGACTATATGTTCAAGCTGCTCATTATTGGCAACAGCAGCGTCGGTAAAACGTCATTCCTCTTCCGGTACGCAGACGACAGTTTCACTTCCGCTTTTGTGAGCACTGTGGGTATTGATTTCAAAGTGAAGACCGTCTTCAGACAGGATAAACGCGTCAAACTACAAATATGGGTAAGTGGAATTTAACTTGAAAAGATTGTTTACATATTACATATTACAATTACATATGTTAGTGGAAGTTAACTAAAAAAAATGGTTCCCTAGTTACATAATAAGAGTTAAGTTCCGATATTTTCCATATTCATTGGTATATCCGAGAAAACTCTAACCTGAAGGTTGAATATATTCAGGTTAAACTAGAAGGTCAGTGACCTTGGATCCCCAGTGAACTTCAACAATTCGTATATGCAGGATTGTCAGTTTTTACTAAAATTAACCTTGGAAATGATGAACTATTTGGCGAATGAACAAGATCATGTGATGAAAGAAAAATAGAGTAACATAGTGCATCATCACTCACTTCTTTCTGAAGACATGTCTTGAACTGACCAGTTGGCTGAGACCAGTTGGCAAAAGAGTCCTCAATTTATAAATATGCTTTTATAAGCACGAGCTCATATAGCACATCCATATTATCTTATATTATCACCCACATTTCCTCATCTGAATATGAACTTTTCGCTTCTTTTTAAAGTGCTCCAAAATCGATTTTCAACCGATCGCGATGACATCATGACGAGGCACGACTTCAGACCTTGGTTTATATGTGTATTAAATTCAAAATCTCTCGTTCAATTCCTTCATACCAAACTCGCGTGCACAATGTACTTAACATCGGGTGTAAATGATGAAATCGACAATTTTCAAAGTGTTCCAGAATCGACCATTTTCAACAA
>LQRL01169940.1:2236-12245 GCA_001703475.1 Hydroides elegans | reverse complement strand
TAACATCTGAAAAAAAGTTTAAAATCGACAATTTTTAAAGTGCTCCAGAATCGACAATTGTCAACCGATCGAGATGAAACCTTGACGAGGCACGACTTCAAATCTTAGTGTATGCGTGTATAAAATTTGTAAGCTCTAGTTCAACTCCTTCATACCCAACTCGCGTGCACAAAGTACTTAACATCTGAAAAAAAAGTTTAAAATCGACAATTTTTAAAGTATTCAACCGATCGAGATGAAACCTTGACGAGGCACGACTTCAGATCTTGGTTTATGCGTGCATAAAATTTGAGAGCTCTAGCTCAACTCCTTCATACCCAACTCGCGTGCACAAAGTACCTATATCAAGCGGACAGACGGACAGACAGACGGACAGACAGACGGACGGACAGACAGACGGACAAGCTCCACCCTATATCCCCTCGTTTTCACGGGGGATAATAAGCAATTTAGATAAGTGTCACTATTTTTACGCAGCGGTATGTCTTTATACAATATATTCCTGAATGCAAAACGGAGAACCCCATAAATGTTTCACGATAAGATTGCGATTTTATACATTATACATTATTATTGCGTTGTGGTCCAACACAACCCAATATTTTGAGCCCTGCATTATCCCTTGTCAATTGCAACAGATGTTCTTTAATAGCATTCCACATCGAACAAAATGCTCTGAAATTGATATTGTGTCAAACAATATTTACATAGCCAAAAACAAGTGTGGAAATGTCTACATATTTACAGCAATAGAAAAATACAACTATTCCTAGCATTAATATTTAATGTTAATGGTGCCAAGCTAAAGAGGGAAAGCCTGATTAACAAGGTCTGACCGTGGACCATATAGTTCATAGTCAAAATTATCAAGGGGGTTGAGCCTAGATATTTTGCATATTGAGCTGTTATGGCGCTCGTTTTCTTGATGATTATTTTTCCATCCAGGATTTATTTTATTTTTTGCATTTTAAGGTCGCACAGATTGATGCCCTCTCACAAGAAGTGAACGGTACGAGTGTTCGATCCTCGCGGTTTGCTCTAATGTCATGGGTCCATGCGTAAGCAAAATATTATGACGCGCCATGACACTATCGTTGACCAACTGACATCATTTCGCAGTGATCTAGTATGACCGAACCAAGAAGGTTTCTCTGTTCACAGCCTATCCATTCGCCCGTGGGGCGCCCTTGAGCTTCATTCTCATGTATATCACCAATTTAATTTATTAAATAAAAATAAAACAAATATTTTGTAGTTAAATATACATAAAATATGTTCGTTTTAAGGACACGGCGGGCCAGGAGCGGTACCGTACCATCACAACAGCTTACTACCGAGGAGCCATGGGCTTCATTCTCATGTATGACGTCACAAACGAGGAATCCTTTAACGCGGTCCAAGACTGGTAAGGAGGGACCATATTTCTTCTTGATTTTTTTTTCTAATAGCCACATGGCGCTTGTACTGATGTGCCTAAATGAAATTTTTAGATAGCTAAATATAATTGGTTGTATTTGGAATATAAGTAAAGGAATATTCATAATCAGCTTCTACTTAGTTCCCTCGGTTCGTATGGAAAATATATTATTTTAAAATAAACATATTTACAATGATCAATTTTAATACTTCTTAAATAGTAGATTTCAAATTTTAATGATATATATGAAACACTTATTGGATAATGGAGGAGGCGTTTATAGCTAATCACCTTGGATATCTCCCGATTACACACAAAAAGGAAACATTTTGTGTTCTGAAATTTTTAGCAATTACAATTACGTGTTTCAAAGTTGATTTTTTCTCTGTAACACAAGATAATACGGAAGGTAGAACTTGAATTCATTTAATTCTTATATCTTTTTTATTTTATTAATGGCACTTGTCATTGAAAGATAAATACTGAATAAATAGAACAATTACATTTTATAACCACTTTTCACTTCATATCTATAAATATACACGTTACTATATAGAGATAAATTTTGATTTAATTATATAGAACTATTGAAGTTATCTGTTTTGTTCTATTCTAGTATTGACAAAAAATCTACGGGAGTTTTTTTAACAGTTTCATTGTATATCCCTTTATCTAAGAACTCTAATTCTGAAGATTGTTAACATTGTGTTCACATTTTTTGCTTGCTATCGCAGCTACTGCCGCGACTTAAATTCTTATTTGCAGCTAATTAAATTGTTTGTGTTTCACACCTAGTTCATTTGTTTTTCGCAGCTCTTTGAATTGTTCATTTATTTTTCGAAGTTCTTTAAATTGTTTCTCAATATGGCACCTAGGACAACTCAGATCAAGACACATGCATGGGATAATACAAGTGTGGTCCTTGTTGGCAACAAATGTGATTTGAGACAACATCGAGCGGTTGATAAAGAGGATGGTATTCGTCTGGCGGAAGATCTAGGTATTCGCTACGTATTCGCTGCATATTCGCTGCGGTGTTTCGTGTATTCGCGCCGCTACTAGCAAACGCGGTTTGGGTCGTGTCGTCCATCGCGAAAATTTATTTTTACAAAACAATAATGTTACGCTAATATAACAGTATTGCAGCTTAATTTTCAGAACGAAATACATGTATGCACTAATTGCAATCAAATAATAGCGTGTATTGAAACTATTGTAAACATATTCATGCGCGACACGTTTTGTTTGACGGAGACACGGCCCAGCTGCTTTTTTTCCGATGGCGTTTTGGTTTAGCGGTATATTATCCCCTTTTCCAACACGGTGTTTTTTGCGCGAATTCCGTTTTGGTCATTCTTTGTTTGGTATAGCTTATTATTCAAGGCTTTCTTCTCCTTTATCCCTTCCCTTAATTTTGGTCATGGGTTTATGATATTAGAGATTTTTCCTTCCCAGTTCTAATCCATCTTGGTTGCATATGGCAGGTTTGGATTTAAGTTTGATTCATATTGGATGATTTTTCGACATTGGTTTTATGGTTGTTTTCACCCAAATATTACTCAATACAGATATTACCCAATTTACCGATTATATCAACGCAATATTTTTTCTCATATCAACCTAGCGGCTGGACATCTACAGTTTCTTTAGTACAATAGCCTTCGGGGTTTTCAATAGAACATCATCTACCTGTACTCAACCCTAAACCGCTATATAAGAAAGATTTTATCGTTCATATAAAATCATCTCATACTGCATTCAACTGCAAAACATAAACAAAAGATTATTATAAGATGAAACATACTAATCCGGTATGGTTGTAGCAATATTTACTAATAATACACGTAAAATACACAAACAAACTAGACGCAATCACACTGGAATGGTTAAAAGATGGGTCTTTGTCCTTGGACAGTCTTGTTCAAACAATTATGCCATTCAGTACAATCCCTATTCCTCGACACTGCAACATTTCTCATATTAAAAGGAACATGTCATATTGCATCAAGATTAACCACTGCTTTCGCAAGAAGTATCAATAAACTAGGTCTTTGTCCTTGGACAGTCTTGTTCAAAAGATCCTGATCAATTTACAGTATACCGGTAGGTAGTAAGCATACATACACACGACCAAACTTATCATATATTGCAACAAACATATATCAAATCGCCTCAAGATTAACCACTGCTTTCATAAGTATCAATATTTGATATATTCACGCAATAATTGTGTAGGCGCGATCAAACATCTATCGACATCTTCAAGATGCTACTTCTTCTAAAAGTGATAACCTGGTTACCTTCTAAATATTGATTCGAACTCGTAGGGTTACCGTACGTGCTTGAAAAGACATCGTCAGTCATTTGTCGCGCATTCTTTGAAGCGTTCATGAGTTAAAAGAGATTGATTACTTTTCAAGGTTCTACTGGTAGTCGATATAAACATGTTTTAATCGTTTGGCAAAAAGCTGGTCTCTAGGGTTAAGACATAGTTTTTTTGGAATGCCAGTTTTCTTCCAAATCAAATTTCTCATCTCATGTTCTTTTCTCGTCATATCGGACTATGAATACGTTTGAGAACCGTTTTACACATGCATCTATATCTTTTTATCGGCGCATGATAATACATTTCTTTTGAGACCGTTTTATAACAAAGTCTATACTTTGTCCTCTGTAAACGGCTACCCCTATTTCTCTTTCTCGGACTTGGTACGGTTCAATCATTCATTCTGCAACCACTCAGCTCTCAACCAAATACTGTCCGATAAATCATGCATCGGAATCCTTCTCTTCTCTTAAAGCCATAAACCCCAATCGCAACTGAGAAGAGGGGTTGAGGGGGAATTGGGGGTGGGGGAGGGTCAATAGCTTTGCTGCGGTTTGGGCTTGGAGAGGAGCCATAGTAGCGCCTTTGGTGCTCGCATACCCCACCCCACCCCCCTTCCATCCACACACCCCATCGTAGCAGCTCTCTTTAGGAGTGGGGTGCTATATTGATTGGTTTTGATCACGGAGGAATGCTAAGCAACGCTTATTGGGGAGTACCAGGGTGGACTTGCTCGATATTTAACCGGCGTTTAGGTTAAGATATCTTTGCTCGGTGGCGGCTGGGGATTTAGAGCAGTTGTTTTGCGTCATTCGGTGAGAAAGTATTTTTTCGTCTGATTTCTGTATAGGGCCTAGGATTCTTTATGAATATGAAGCTCCTGAAAATGCCATAGAATCTATAACAGTACGAGTCCAAATACCCTATTTAAAACCAGTGTTTTCCTGTGCCTCCGCCAGGCCTTTTCCGGATGATTTAGAGCAATGTGGTTTTGCGTCACTCAAAGAGTGTTTCGGGACTTCAGATGTATGATTCCTGCGTTTTTGGTCGGTTTCCTTTAGCTGGATGATATGAACTTCTGCATTTTGTATCAAGACTTTATTCTTTCACAGTTATGCTGGAGTAGGTGTGCTTAGGAGCTTCGTAAAATCCGATGATATTTCATTGCATATTTTCTCTGTTTAATGATCAATTGTATGGAATCGAACTGATGTTCAACCTTGTCAATGCTTCAATCTGCAATCCATACATTTCTTTGTCGGAGTGTCAGGTTCCTATTGTAAATGTTATGTAATGAATTGCTTTGTGCATACATAGACTTATAATTTTTCAAATAATCTTTTATGAATCTAGGATCTCCTTCCGTTTTAATTCAATAATTTCGACTTTCTTATTCAAAACATATGTTCAAATTAAGCCATATGTGTTTTACGAAAGCGTAAAAAAAATCAGTTCAGTTATTTAAATTTACAGCAATATAAACAAATCATAAACGCCTTCTCCATTTTCTATTTAACGAATAATTATATGTTGCCTAACACTTACAAATGTATAACATTAAAATGAGGATATTCAAACGCGTCCAATTTCATTGATAAGTAGCTATTATAAAGTGAAGTCTTTGTGAATAAACAAACCGTTGCAATTGAATAACATATGATAACAGGCCTAAATAGCCTTGAGTTAGGTCCAAAATAGTTTGGGAGCTTTTTAAAAGGCGGTCAAATATATTCAATATGCATATCCAACCAATGTTCACTTCAAACCCCTTTCTAACCAAAAATAGCTTCTCAACGAGAACTAGGGTCTAAAACCACGCAGCGAGTTAAAGGCCTGGCTCCTCGTCGCCACCCGTGTGGCTAGGCCCTTCCATGAACTAACAAACACCATCAATTGTTACGAATTATAACGCCCCCTCCCTCAAGAAACCAAATTTTACGGTGATGGTTTTATTTCTATTTTACGAACATTCATTTTGCTTCTGTTTTTTTCCCTTTTCTCCTCCCCTCCCCCTTCCGTTCCTACCCTTCCTCCCCTAAAACAGGTGCACGCAGATTAAGACGTATTCTTGGGACAATGCACAGGTCGTTCTCGTAGGAAACAAATGCGATCTGGAAGATGAACGAGTCGTATCTACGGAACGCGGAAAACAGCTCGCAGACCAACTTGGTATGTGTATGTGATTTTAATCATGGAGGTTAAATAGTATTTAAGTGGGAAAGGTTTGAGGAGTTCGAGGTAGTCGGGTATACAGTGAGAGGAGTGGGGAAGGATTGTGACCTCGACAATAAACGGATGGCATCGATTGGACGTGGAATACAGCTCGCAGACCAACCTGGTATGTATACATGGTTTCGACGGTAGGGTAGCGGTTTAGCGAGGGAATCGGGCGGTTGAACTTTTTCTGGTAGCGGATATGTAAGATCATTACTTTTTTTCTGTTTTCCCCAACCCTGCATGTGCAACCTAGTTATATGTATTTATTTTTTCCATTGCATCTACTGACTATTCATCGTTACGTCACATTTTTAAAACCAGAGAATATGAAAAGCGTCGGTCCGTCGGTCCGGGACCGACAAATATTCGGCCGGACCGACAAATTTTTTAACTTGTCGGTCCGGCTGACCGACAAAAAAATTGCCGATTATTTAATGTGATTTCCTGCCGGACCGATAAAAAATAAGCCGGACCGACAAAATATTGGACTTGTGGGTCCGCCGGACCGACAAAAAATTGATGGTTTTCATTTTCTCTGTAAAACCGTTAAATGATCCTCGTAAACATACGTCATTCTTGTATTAAACATCCCTTTGCTTCTAGTTGCAAGTTTATTTTAATTTCAAATGTTATTTTACAACCTTTAGAAATGCTAGAACAGCGTAAAATTTAAATAGTTAAAATAGAAACATTGTTATGATAATTATATACATATTATGTCGTGCAGAAGATTATAAGTCGTCACATAAGTTAGTTTATTGTTAGATTTATGACGTTGTCACAATTTTTTTTAATCATTGAACGAGCTTCTATAGTTATGTTTAGGCGATAAAGAGCCCTTATGTTGAAAGTGCTTAAATACTTCATTCATGGTTGCGTTCACCCACGCATAAGTGAAGAAGGGATACATAGGGATGTTTGCAAATGAAATTACAGTATTTTTGGGTGGACATTTTCGACCGATGTACACCATATTATGTTTCTGGCGTGAGTGATTGATAGAACTTCATGTAGTATGCTTGTTTCTTAATAAATGGTTGGGGATAGGAGTCTACCGGTAATATTATTTACCGTTGATATGGAATGGCCGTTTGTATTATCGAATTGATGCAATTTAACATGTGCTAACGGCCCTGGAAATATATATTGACTCTGCAAACATCCTTGTATTGTTTGCTTATTTAACAAAGCTTAAATTCCATATGAAACTATATAATCAAACAAAAGCTGTAGTTTATAACAATATATAAGCCAAGGAATATATAAGTTTAGAAATAACGCCCATTACGGGCTGTTTTCTTGTACAAACCCCTTATACATGTTGTTTTCGCATGCTTCATTCTTATCACAATGGTAAGTGCACGATAGCATTGGGTATCATTTTAGATATGTGACGCTAAACGAGGCTTTAGGTAGAAATAGTAATATATTTTGAAAATTTAATCTTAAAACTAGGACAATCTGTATAATCGCCAATTACGACATTTCATTTTCTTCGCTATTTATAGGGGTAAAAACTTTATGTTCGACTTTTGTCCGTTCGTGTTTCTAATGAATAATTCTTTATGTGTTTTATATGAAACCTGCATAATCTCATAAATTAGTAAGCATTATGTTCATAATTATGGGTCGCATGTAAAATTTCACATTTATATATAGAAATTTAGGTCGAATCTAACATAGCTGTTTAGATCAATAAACAGAAAAAATACAGGTCGGAAAGGCATAAATCATCTCCCAATATTATATTTTATAAGCAAAACAGATGTCATTCTGAATTTGGTGTGAATGTCTCACCTTTTAATATTTCCGACCAGACAGCCAACAGTTTGCTTTTCACCTTATTCTATTGTTTAACATCAATAATAAAGCCTGCAATACATGCATATTATTAACGAAATCTTTCATAATTAGTCCCCCATCTCCCTCCTGTGTATAACCAGCCCATTGTTTAGTGGCAGCATTCGTTAATTACTCAACATGTAGTGTTCTTTATGTTCTATTGTCCAGTTGCGGACACTACCACTTTTTGAGTTGTGATTGCACAGCAAACAAAATTGATTGTTTTTATGTGGGACAGCTGTTGCCTTTGGTTTCCATAGTGACGATGTCAATAATGAATTACATCACGCTTCCACGTAAATACACTTCATATTTTTAACCAGATATATCTTCATTCCCTCTGAAAAAAACGGCATTTTTGTCACCAATGACTCCCCTATCACACATTCACTCCTCATATGTTCGGTTCCTTTGGTCACCCCACCCTCTAAAAAGGCGTTTGAATGTCTGAAAGAAAACATGATTTACCCGAAAAATATTGCCGTTTCATTACTTACAAAAGGGGTTTTAGGGAAAATGTTGAGTTAATAACCCGTATTTTAAGTCTCATCTATTTAATTCTAACCATGACTGCTTAATTATCACGTTTTCATAATGATGTTCATGGACTGGAGACAGTCAAAGTGGACATATGTATCAGGTTTTTCAACGTGGGTTTATAGGGGTCTAAATAACACAATCTATCTCATGTTTCAGTTATGTTGTCACCTTGTTTCATCCCACACACATCGACCATGAGGATAAATTAATAAGTGACAACACAAAAATTGGTCCGGAAAGCCGCAGACAGAAATATGAACCCTGAAGATAAATGCAATTATAAAATGCGAAGTCCACCTAGTTTTTCTCGGGACATTTTTCTTTTATCACGTGACAATTGATCCGATATATTAGTACATTAAATAGAAGCATTTTTTTTATCACTAGCGCTCGAAAAAAAGTTTTGCAATGAGTTAGATTGTATCCAGGAATAATTCAGAATTAGTGTTTTCAAATTGCTCTTTCGTGGACTAACATCAGGAGGTTTTTTTTTCACTTTATGAGTGACATGCATGTACCGGTAGACATAACTTTCCGTGGTCTCAAAAACACTATTTCGACTAAAATGACAATATTAAGCTAAAAAGGTCAATCTTAAGACCTTTTATTAGCCACATTAGACAATATTGACGAATTAATAAGTTGCAATTTACAGCATAACTTGGGATTGAATATAGCAATGCAGAAAGGTCCGATTCGTTAAGTAACTTTTCAGCCCAAAACCTAATTTGGTATGAAATACACCTTGGTAAATATAATAACATAATACCACCAAATAGGTCAATCTGGTTTCATTTAATTTGCCATATGAAATGATAACTCGATGTCAGCTGCAAATTAAACCAGAAAAACCAGCATACCGAAGTAATAAGGATATTATAAGGAACTTGGACAGCGTGATGCCATTGTTTTAAACCACTACCCTGTCACCCTTAGTTTTCTCGCACCTGCCCACTACGAAATACGCAGGTGCTAGGAATTAAACCATTATCATATGGCTTAAGCATATGTTATGAAGAAAATTTGTAAGCAAAATTCTTGGACCGTTATCACCTTATTGTCCTTTGCATTTGAGTTTACTCCCGTGGTAAGGCGTTTTGCTTCTTAGGGGACCAACAAAATTATCTTGTTAATATTTCGGCCGGTGTTACGGTCAAATAAACCCGCCCTTCTTAAAAACCCCCCTTTCGCTATGTGTTCTTTATAAACATGAGAAAAATCTCACATTCTTGAGGGGGGTTTTTAGTTTTATCAAAAATCACGAGACGGTGCAGGTTTTCTTGCCCAAACGAGAAAAACATGAAGTTCACCCTGGGCTAGAAAACCCCCATCGTCTTATATTTATTTATTTAAGTATTCAGAGCACTATCTTATCCATGGTAAAGATAACACAATGAGATAGATTTTAAAGAAAAATATGAAATCAGGAAAAAATAATTTTTGGAGAGGAATAAAATATAAATTTTTATTCAAATTATACGATTTTTATTATATTGGCCCCGTCATCTCACTCTTAGAAAACGAATCATAAGAAACTATATATTCTAAACTTTGAGGGAAATAAAACATATTGGGAAAAAAACTTTTATTTTCTTCTCATCTTTTACCAAACATATTAATTGTATTCATGTATAATAATAAGACCCATTTTATTCAAAGCTTCGTTG
>LQRL01169934.1:28755-50839 GCA_001703475.1 Hydroides elegans | reverse complement strand
ATAAGATAACTAACTCTTTCTCGCCGATATGAAAAATATCTCTCGGCTACGCCTCGCGATATTTTTCATATCGACTCGAAAGAGTTAGTTATCCTATATTAAAACAATACCCGACAGCATGATTGTTGTTGCTCAAAATTAGGCTGAATGTCAAAAGTCATCGTCATTTTCTCATTTAAAAAGCGTGCTCATCAAGTAGTCGCTAATAATGGCAGTGATGCTTATATTTTAGTTTCTTATAGGATTTTTCTGTGGCTTAAAACTTTACTTACTTTGCTTAAAATATAATCAGCCCTTCTTAGTGATGCTTAACGTTTGATGTCGTGTGGAGTCATTCGGCAATACGGAGAACAACGTAGAGAGGACGTAGAAACATCGTCGTTGCAACGTCCTGGCGAGGTCGGACACACAATGGACGCAGAAGGCCACCCGGAAAGATTTCATATTTACCCAAATTAAGCACGTCATTTCGTCATCACGTCTAGAAGCAGCGTTGTCTGGCGACCCTATAGGCTATAGCGACGTCTAAGGACTATCACTTCCTGGTTGGTGATATACCATAACACATCTCAACATCTTAATAAAAAAAAAAATCATGTCTTATATACGAAGCCCCATATAGCTAATTTATTTTTATTCTTATTTTTCAGAATAGAGAAAAAAGTGTATATAAAATTTATATAAAGTTTATATAAAATTCATATGATTCAATTAGACTGTAATCCTGTTTTTATCTCACTTAACATCCAATCAAAATATGCGAAACACTGGTGAACATAAGAGGTTAGCCGAAGTAAAAATAAAGGAATGAATAGTAGTAAAGAACCCTTTGCATGTAAATGTAAGGTTTACTAGAAGCTTTATATTTTTAATGCATTTATTATCATTTTTGAGGAATTTAAATGTGATTCTATAAGCATTTCCTCACAATTTATAATGGAAACACTATAAAGGAATTAATAATAATATTTGGTTACCACCAGGAACATGCTGTGAACACATTAAGATGCATAATAGAAAAAAACATAAACTTTACAATAAATTGGTTGATAATTAGATTAGATTAAAACTTATCAACACATTTATAGAACGTTCTTTTTAACTAAACGTTTACAGTATCTTTATAAGAATTATTGTTAATTGTCTTACAAAATATAGAAAGAAAAACCATTAACTTTAATTGTCACAGAAATAATATCACGATATCGCTAAATAATAAACGTTAACATGTTATCAAATTTATTGAAAAGTTTTCAGTAAAATTATAAAAAGAAAAAATAATTACAAAAAACCTTACAATAAATTTATGAAAATTATCAAAAAGTAATCAAACATGTAATATAAAATTCTTGATAAAATTATAAGGTAAAAGTTTTCAATTAAGATATCAAAAGAAAAAAAACTTTGTAATAAATATATGATAACTTATCATAACGTTATCAAAAAGTAAATATACACTTTTTGCTAAATTTCAAACTAAAGGTTTTCAATTTAAATATATAAAGCTAAATTAACAATACATTTATGTTAACTTTTCATAAAGTTATCAAAAGTTGATATAATTTATCGCTAAATTTTATATAAAAATCAATTTAAATAGTTAAAAAAAAAAACTTTACAATAAATTTATGATAACTTATCATTAAGTTATCAACAAGTTTATATAAAGTTTTTGCTAAATTTTAATCTACAGGTTTTCAATTAAAATATCAAAAAAAAACTTTACAATAAATTTATGATAACTTATCATTAAGTTATCAGCAAGTTTATATAAAGTTTTTGCTAAATGCTAAATTTTAAAGGTTTTCAATTAAAATATCAAGAAAAACACTTCACAATAAATTAATGATAACTTATCAACAAGTTCTCGACAAGTTTATATAAAGTTTTTGCTAATTCTAATCTAAAGTTTTTCAATTAAAATATCAAGAAAACAACTTTACAATAAATTTATGATAACTTTTCATTAAGTTTTCAACAAGTTTATATAGAATATTTGCTAATTCTAATCTAAAGGTTTTCAATTAAAATATAAAAAAATAAAACTTTACAATAAATTTATGATAACTTAATGAAAGGTTATTATAATTATCAAACAGTTAATATAAAGTTATTGTTAAATTTTAAATTAAAATTCCAATATAAATACATGTAGTTAAAAAAACTTTACAATAAAATTATGATAACTTTTCATACAGTAATTAAAAGGTTTATGTAAAGTTTTTTACTAATTTTAAAACAAAAAGTGTTCATTTGAATCTAAAAAGAAAAACCCTTTACAGTAAGTTTAGGATAACGTTGATAAACGTCAAAATTATAAGATGGACATATTCAGAAATTATAACCTTTTTTATATTCTTATTTGAATTAACTTTATAATAACTCCCCCATTATTTGATAATAACTTTATGATAATTCACCTTTAAGGCATTTTAAAGTATGTTGTCTAAATCTTTAATAATTTTTGGATAATACATTTATATGATAGTAATGATACATTTACCATTATTTGATAAGATATAACAGAGACCGCCAAATATGTCTTATTCAAAATAAATGGCAACACTTTACTATAACTTAATTATGATTTTATGATAAGTTGGCATACATTTATTATACATTTTTTCTTCTTATAAATGTATGTTATGTGAAAAACTTTAGATTTAGATTAACACAGAATTTTGCAATAACGTTTAAAAACGCTATGATAATTTATCATTACGTTATTATAAATTTGTTTTTCTTTTATATTTGTATTAACATTTTTATTATGATTTTGATAAAGTTCATGCTAAATTTTTGTAATAACCTTAGCAACAACTTTACATGCTTTTCTTTTTATTTAACTTCCACTAACATTCTATGTTAATCAGTGTGTTACAGCTTTTGATTGGATGTCGCGTGAAAGGAAATCAGGATTACAGTCTAATTGGATATAATAAACTTCATACAAACTTAACATTTTACTTAAACTTTTTCTTTATTTCGAAAAAAATAAAAAATAAAAAAATTAGCTATATGGGGCTTCGTACTTATAGTTTTGTTTAATTTTGACATTTCATGACGATTTTTACATTGATTTTTGACTCCCACAGTTTTACGGTATATGGTCAAAAATGACGCAAAAGAGCACATTACAATGGCAATGATTAATGATTATTAAATGAGATAAAAAAATAAAACCCCAAGATATATTTGTCTTATATGTCAATTTTAATTTCAAATTCAGGGCAGACAATTTGTTTACCCAGGAACTTACTAATAATGCAATATTTTGATTACACATAATCTCCGTCAAATTATAAGGCTGTTAATTATTTTGAAGAAGAATATCAAATGCACTCAATAACATGATATGATTGACTAACATAGATGATGCTATGAAATTAATGAAATGGCTAATACATAATTGTTCAACAAAACAAGACAATTTGAAGCTAATTGAAAAAAACTGATATGTAGTCGCAGTATTGGTTTACTGTATCATTGTTGTCATTTAGGTATTATTATTTTTTATTTACGGTCAACCTATGCTATTTTGGATTTTACTGCAAATGTCGATTCTCATATAGAATTATGTTGTTATATAAACGTTAAAGGTTGACTTTATTGTTGTGTAAGTTTTGACTTCCTAGATGAAAAAATACTTAAAGGTTGCCGTATCAAATAATAACACGTGGCCTGAACATAGTTTTGTACCAAAACACCGTTTTGAGAAATGTACCTGGGGGTCGATGTATGGTTTCGAATTTCATTTGAGGGGTTCTTTGCATAGATGTGGATCCACTAAGAAAACTAAACACCATATTAAATGTAAATCGTCTAGAATCGGTCATATTTTGAATTCGTATATTTACGAACGATTAAGGAATCCTGCTGATCGAATAATGTTATATAAATGTGTTGAAATCATACTGAAACCATTTGAAAGCTGGATCGGTTTGCACATATATCAATAAAGGGTTGGACCAATAAGATCTATAAGAATACCATGGAAATATGAAAGTCAAATGTGATCCATATTGAGGGCTGCATGTGACGTAAAGGTGTGAATCACACCTTATAATCAAACAAAAAGAGTGTGTTAAACATTCACATTCGCTGGTGATTACGAAATGGGCATTTTAAATAAGGTCATGTACGTTTAATAATCATAATAACGATATATCGTATTGTATGCACGAATGCCTTCACATGGTATGGATCGTGCCTCGGGCCGTGGACTTTTGATGGGTTTCAATGGTGTTTTTGTCTTCAAATGATTTATTACAAAAAACATTTAGGTTATGCAAGTGCTGACGCCACACATGTGAATAGTAACGTGTTTTGTAACGGAACGTGACAATTAAAATGGGACTAAGCGCAGGACATGTGTTTCGATATTTAACATACATATGAAGATGACAAGTAAATGAGTAAATTGTGTGCTTTGGAAAATAATTATTTATGAACAGGCCACTATTTGAACACATATTTAATAAACTAGTTTTATGCATTTTATATTTTCTTTCATATGGGTATGTTCTGCACAAAAGTTATAAGTTAAAATGTGATTGAATCAAATCGCAAACTGTAACAGAATCGAATCTACCCCAAAGCTAAGGTTGACTGCGTCTTGTGGTGGATTCGACCCGCTTGTTTGGCCTGCCGGACGCCTTGTATGATTTTACAATATTTGCGTTCGGAAAACGCAGCCTTGTATTTGCTTCAAATTTATTCTCTATGAACACTTTAAAGGCTAGCTTTTTAAAACGCAGTATATTGTTTAATCATTTTCTCACTTAGGAACTAAAGGGAACATTTGGAAGCGCAAAAAAATATATATGCTTTAAAACACAATTATAACCACGGCATTTCGTTGCTAGCTTGAATAATCCTCTTCACAATATTGATGATCGTTTTCAAGGGTAAGACATCCACAGTACAGTTTCCCGTTTAAAATGCTTTTTATCAGCTAACCCTGTTTTCTTTTTTTTTGTGTGACATAAGTGGGACTTTGAGCGTCCTCAGTTGTCAAGGAAAGCTCATAGAGTGTGCCTTAATCTTAAATTGCAAAATATGGGCCAATTCCTGCTTTATAATAAAACCCATTTACTTTTCACTCACTCGATAATGAGGCGAGTAACGTCGGTAGAGGTTTATTTTGTGTTTAGAATGATTTCTTCGAACGTCCCTACGTTAAGAGTTTCGTCGTTACAACATCACAGTGAAGTCGGACGCAATAAGGGGCGTTTTTTTCGATGTCGGGACGTAATATAATAATACTAACTGCTTTCAGGAAAATACGGGAAATTATTACCCCGAGGGACTCCAGTAGCTCGCCTTATGTTCTCTTTATAAACACCACGGCAAACATATAATAATTGAACGTCCGACATATCTAAAAATAAGATCTAAACAGATGCGTTCTTTTCACATAAAATCCGAAAGCGACACTTGGACCGATTTAATATCTCCTTTCGTTAGTTGGCATCATAAATTATATTGCGCAGTAGTTAAACGTACATACACAACACATATATATATCATGCATATTACATGCCATCATTTTCCTTCCTACTTGCTGTAAACCAGAAACCAGTTTACTGCAAGGGATATAATGAAAACAAAAGAATATATGCCACTATGACATGTATAAACAGCAGCTGTGTAGTGCAAAAATAAAAGATTGATGGATTAGAGGCCAGGAACTGGGTTGAATAAGTGTGTTCACTAACCATTCGGCAAGACATCTACGGACAGGACATTCTTATACATCGCGGACGTAGAAAAGACTTTGACCCGACGTGGCGCCCGAGTGGAACGCGATAATTACGTTCTCCGGACGCCGGAATGACGTCTGGGACACTTTCATATGGGCCCAACGTAAGGCTTCCTCTCAATGTCACGTCGGAAAGCGACATACTAAGGACAAATCTTGCCGAATGGGTTGGTACACTGACAACTAGCGCATGCACTTGCCAGCTGTTCGGAAGTATAAGTGGATGGATGATGGATTTATTTGATAATCAATTTATGCAGGCTTCTAACTGAATAAATGAACAAAATGTCCTGCTCTAAAAGGGTTAGTTGGCGTTTGCATCGGAATCTTTTTTCGAGCGTTTCCCCCTTGTGAACTGTTGTTTTGCAATGTTTTCTCTAAGCGTAATTCTAAAATGCGACTCGAATAAAACAACACATCGAGTGTTTATATGAAGCGGTTTTGCGTTGGGAATACGTTCGAACAACAAGCTTGCTCCCACTCGGCAAGACGTCTACGAACGTTTAGTGGAAGCCCTACTTTGGGCCCATATGCAAGTTTTCCGGACGTCCTTATTCGTCATGGATGTAGAAAAGACGTTGCATCTACGTCGTGTCCGAGTTGCACGTGCGAATTACGTTCTATGGACGCCAGGACGTAAAAGGACGTCCGGAACACTTTCATATGGGTCCAAAGTAGGTCGTCCTCTCAAGGTCACGTCCAAATGCAACACACTATGGACGACCCTTGCCGAGTGGGTTAAGGGGATTCGAAAGTTTGAGCAAAAAGCTTCCAATGTGGCCAGGCCCTAACAGTTATGTGACTTATGACTAATGGTTGGATGACCTGAGTAGCATGTTATTAAATAATGATAGCAAAAAACAATATAAGTTAAAAAAACATGTTTGAGAATTCGGGCTTCATTCCAGGGTAGAGATAACGGATATTTTATGGCAACGGGTCTAATTGTTAGCGAGGGGGTTCGTTATGAAAAAAAAAAACATTGACAGTAATACAAGTCAAATATAATATAGAGCTACGTTTATTATGTATAAAATATCCAAATGTTTATTAATCATTTATTTTTTGTTAGAGAAAGTGCAATGAATATTGTACATATCAAATTGCATTTTACTGCTTGACGTTCCAACAACTCTTTTATACGTATAAATATATATATTTTTAAGTTTGGTGTTCAAATCAATAAATGAAGCTGGAATAAATTGCTGATGTAGTATATGACTGACTTTCAAGCATATACTCAAACGATATATGAATTTAAGAAAACGTGATAATTGAATTTATCTTTTTTTCATGATATATAGGCTATACAATGTCCATTAATATATACGTGTAGTCTATAGACTATATTGTCAATAAGTTGTTTTATATATTTCTTAAAAATATATCTATAAAATAGTTTATTATCCTTACAGACAAGACAGTTCGTTAATAATTAATCTTACAAATATACCTCCAGTCAAAGTGGTCTGTTTTGCGGAAGAGCCATCAAATGACATGGATTTTTACTTAGAGGGATTTAAGCAACTCATTCTGTAGCGGTATTTGGACACATTTTACATGTAACAAACAAAATTTGCCTAGTTTCGTTTTGTTATTGCTCTTTGTCCATTTATTCAATCGTATGAATCAAACTTTCAAATAAATATCGAACCTTCACATTAAAAAAAAAACATGATAAACATGATTCAAACATAGTTTGAAATCTCTCAAAATATATATCTATTAAAAATCACTATTATGCATATTTGCACTAGTCTCTCTTCGTTTGCAACTTCTTCAACCCACACGATTTAGCACTAAATGAAATTCCAACCCACGCTCACGTTGCCAGCGACTCACGTGTCGGCAATCTCGCCCATGTGGCGTCTTTTTGAATCACGTGTCATTGTTTGTTTTAATTTTTTTTTGGTTTGCTTTTTGAAATTTGATTGGTTTAGGGTTTCGATTAAGCGCGTTTTCTTACTGAAGCAATATGAGTGACTTTGAGATGGGTGGCAAAATGAAAATGGAGGAACGAGGTAGACAAGTTTTATGTAAAGCACGAGATATAGTAGAAAGAATGAGTACTCATATAAGGGGGACATATTTGAGACGTGTAAGCGTTAAAACATATAGCATAGATATCGTATTTGTATCATACTTGGGTCATTAATTATATTTCTTCGTTTGCGTATTGTATTTAATCACGTGTCAATTTTATGAAATAGAGGTCTATTATCAAATACATATCATATAACGTGTAGATTCGTTGACCTTTTAGGTAGAATTTTTTTCATAAGATTGCGTCACTAGATTTTGAGTTCTTCACGAGTTGACGCTAGAAAAGGTGTTCCACATTTGGCTTGCATATTTATATGTAATGTTTTATAGCTACAAGAAAAGAGGCATACCTTATTGTGCCTTTCACTAGATGATTGCATTAATAATGTATTAATTGAAGGGTAGCTCAGCTCACGTGGTGTTCCTTTTCATAATGATTCAAAAAGTAGTTTTATGGTCAAATCATCACTTAGGCAAAAATAGGCAGCTGGGTACCTATCTAAATAGAATTAAATACCATGAGCAGCACTTGCTGTTGCAAACTTTACTGTATAAGTTTGACGTCTGCCAACATTAACATACTTAAAGGAAAACATGTCGATGAAATATAAATCATTTTAGCCTATGATTTTGTTTAGATCCCTTTGAGGTATGCAAAATATGGGTTTTTACGTAGCTGTATGTTTGAATATAATTTTGGTTTATTGTAACAGCACCGAAATAAAGAAGTTTATGTAAGTTTACACTAATGCTACACCCATAACGTACCCTTCAAATACTGGAACAAAACATTCAGAGTGGTAATTTGGAAGTGCTTGACAAATTAATAGGCCTTATCATGTATAGGAACGATTTCAGTAAAGATTTCTGTTTATAAACAACATAATATTTTGATAAACCTTAAGTTATTGGTATGCTGTGAAAATACATATTTGTTGCCAGATGATTTGACTCATTGTAAGCTAATAGTAGAATTACTTTCATGCCATCAATGCGACGTTTATGTCAAGGCTGATTGATATTTTTCTTTATACGTTTTTAAATTTTCAAAATGCACTCAACGTGTTGAAAATTGACAAGTTATAAATATCATTTTATATTGTATAACTAGATGATAAATTTTATTGATTATTTTGCCGTTAACCATGGAATTTCAGATAGACATATCGAGCCCTATGATGAAAATGAAACAATCACATTTATCTTATATACATATATTAGAGGGGATGTATTTGAATCGGATAACAATAGAACAGTTGCAATGGTCAATAGTCTATTGTATGTAGCTTTTGCTCTTTAAGTATTAGTTCACGCGATTGTTTTTTAAATATTTCTTTTACATGGACTAGCCTATAAAGACCCTCATTATTACGCCTCACTGCATATATACAGTGCTAAAAGTAAAATTAGGATACCGGTATCAATTAAATTTACATCAACTGGGGTAAAAAATAAAGTGTCGAGTTTGATTGGTTCAATCAAAGTGTCACACATAAAACGGGTCACCCCTATTCGCAGTTTCTTTCAAAGTGAAAATTTCACTTGTATCTTGATTCAACATTACAATGATTTTCCTTTTAAATGTTTGGTATGTTTACAATTTGTTTCTAAGATTATGACGCCAAAACATGTGCATTTAAACACAAATTCTTATAAAATTGGTTAACAAACCACTTGTGACTCAAATAACTATTTTATTGTTTGGTATTTTTAAAATGTAAAACGCTGTATTTATTGGAGATTTGTGCCACACCTGTCCATTTGTTTTTTTTTTTATTTTATTGATTTTTTATGAACAGCAAATAAACAAAATGCATTATATTAAGCCAATATCTCGTATGCATAGAAGCGATGGCATTCAATAGTTCTACATACATAGTCAAACAGCATAAACAATGCCTGATTTGGATATTTTTGGGAAATGACCGCCTAGATATTCCTACTTTTGTTTAATGTTTGTGTTTTGAAATTCGTTCGATGGATAAAACCTGGAATGTATCACCGTAAAAAGACAGTACACTATAAACAGAAGAGCAAATGATACCACCCAGAAAAGGATACACCATGAGTAACCCATGTATCTAGGAAGAGTGAAGGTTACCACCGCGATGAAGCCCCGCCGTGCAAATGGTCAGAAGGTTAGAGGGGCGAAACCGAACCGATGCACGGAACTTCTCTGATGATCCAAAGGGGGAGCTTCAGCAGTACATTCATACTCTGTGAGTTGAATATATATCTTGTTTCATTCGCTGACAAATAACTTCGATGGTCCAATACCAAAAGTAAAGCCTTGCTTGTCATTCTATTGGCTCTCACTCTTGCTTTTCCAAATATCCACAACCTCCCTCTCAAAGTAGCTTATATTATCAACTTACATTAAAGTGACAAATGCATTGAATAGGTTACATTTATTTTTAAAATCGCAATATGACATGTGACATTTTGGAAAAAGATATTAAGGTTTACATAGGATGACATTTTATAAACAAAGGGATAGTTTTCGTTTGCTGTCGCGTTTGATACGGCACCCAAAGTACAGTAACAGGCTTTCTGATTACGAATTTAAATGTCGCCTCGAGTATCGCTCCAATAAGGGACCGGATCCAGCATAGGTCGATACATAAATATATCGCTCTTCATTTCCCGGTTGGCTAAAGCTTTCTCTGCAAATTGATTTCTAAGTCTTTCTAAGTAAAGGATTAAAAACGATGTTAACAAAGATACGGATACCTGATAGGGAACCATTTTGCAAAAATCTTGATGATACTTTGTTACATTTGATAACACTTTCCACATGACTGTGTACTACTAAGCACTTAGTTTGTTTTGGTATAGAGAATAACGATTGACTTTACTCCTCATAGAAACAAATATTATTGATTTCAAAGAGAGAACCACATTTAAAACAACAAATATTCTTTAGGTGGTGTTGTAAGAACTGTAACACAAATATAATTCATTCGCCGTCACCTCTGTCATAATTGAAATAATAATAACAATAAAATAGCAACATGATTGATTGTTTTAAAATTGTGTTTAAACGCATGACCTTATGGCTACGAGTTCAATGTTAAACCACAGAGCTGCATGCTCGGATACAATATAAATATATACCCGAGCCTTTGTCAAAAGTAAATAACAGCCGGCCATTATTATGAATAAACATAGTTCTTGACACGGTCTTTACTTAAGAGCAAGACATATGTGACAACATATCCGGCTAATGCTTGATATAACCAATGACCTTTTGATCGAGAAAACATGGACCAACAGCAGTGAGACCCTACAAGAGCTAAGGTAATTTTAAAAGCATAATTTGTCGTAATACCGATTACGTAATATGTTTAAATGGCGCATTCCGGTGTTGCATTCATATAATGTACCATTCATATAATATGCCTTTTCTCTATATGTTCTTTATAACGGGGCTGCTGCTGTTTTGAGAAATGGGGGTTATTTATATATATGCCCATTTTCGAGATTCTTTTATTGTGGTATTTGCTCAAGATATTTAGACCAACGGGTTGTGGTGACATCAATGCATTCTTTGCATTAATTCAAGAGTATTTTATTGATGTTAATAACGTGCTCCCCCTCCAATTTTTTGTCATTTAATCATAGCTTTTTTGGACATCATTAATAACGTTTCATATTTTTAACATATTTCCTCTCGAGTACCCGAAAAGAGTTAAAAACTTTGATGTACGATGATATTTTATATTGTCTTTGTTCATCTAGATCGATTTCATGGCTGTAATTAATTTCAATAAGGGAATATTCTTCGATTAAGGGTTGCTTTACGAATTGAAACCTTCAATATATCTTTGATTGCTTATAAATTGCAATTGGGTAGTTGTCGAATAACATTGCGATCCTAAGAATATAGCTGAAGAATTTCAATTAAGCCGATCAGTCAATTGTATTTTCATTTTACGTGTACTTTCATGTTGTTATGTACAATACAAGGCAAACTTCAAATTAGAATGCTCTTATGATTGAGAAATTGATAATTATGTAAAACATAATATTTGATAAAGATGATCACTGAATCGATTCCTATGAATATTGCAATAACTATATTAAGTTATAACTATATTATGTTATACTTCAATAACCAGACATCTTTATAAATACGTTTGTTCAACATTGTGACACATAACATGTACGGAGCAAATTACTTGAATGCATATAGTGCACATAGCCACATCTAAATGATAATGATATATCTCTCATTTCATATTATATCAAGTCATAAACGTTTTATCATGAATATGTTATTTTAAAAACAAATATCATCGCACAATTTATATTTCCTTATGTGTCTATATCAATATGCGTATAGCATTTGATCACGTATTGCATGGGCATGATTTTAATATAATGCAAACACGTTCTACGTTACAAACACTTCACGTTTTACAAATAATTAAGGTCACAGAAGGCACGTTTTAGCACAATAATAGAACACAGATCCTCCCCCAAAACAATAATATAAAGGAAGTAATTCCCTACACTTTATTATAACCCAGTATATGTTGGATGCGTTACAATTTAGTGGAACTGAAATAAAAAAGTGATCGTCTTAAGAACAATTGCAACTTATAACTGTGACAAAAGGATAATTTTTATAGAAAAAAAGTCCAAGCTAAAAGTGTCATCAACTAAAGCGATCAAAGGTAGAGTTCAATAATTTAGTCATAATGTTATTCTGTATAATCTATACATTATAAGCATTGTGCCCTGTATATATCAATTTTGATTTCGATAGATTTTGATCGTGTGGTTTAAAAATAAAATCCGTCAAATTATAATTCACAAGTTTTTTTTGGATAGCGTAAATGTAATTCCTAAAAATGTTGCTTTATAAAAACTGGATTATTTGATTATATGTTTCCTTTATTATATTTTCATGAAAGGACATACATGTTCGCCATTAACAAAGAACCATATCATAAATGTGCAAAAAACCTCTTTGAGATGCAGCAGGATTATAATTTAAATATACAAATGTAACGTTGATTTTATCCAGTCGTAATTATTGATCCTTTGTGTCGCATTTAGGATGTAAATAATTTTTCCATCAAACTTTGTGACAAATTGCTCTACTTGCAAGAATTGTGCTTGTCTTAAATTAACTAAACAAAAATAAAATTAATCGTTTTCTGATTTCAAAATATTAATAATCATATTTTAAACACCTATATTGGCTTATTTATTTTATTCAAAATCTTGGACCGTGGAGTTTCGAATAAACAATCATATTACGACTTTTGTGTTATTTTTAATCTTGTTTAAACTGGTTATTACGAACACTTTCTTAGCATTTTGCTTAATAAACCAGAGAGTTTCACAAAACTGGTTCGAGACAGGAGAACATATATCATAAACATTAATGTTTATGAAGTAGGAAATCAATAAAATTCATAAAACTCTTATATTGTCTTTTATGCTGTGTGAAAATCAGTTATTTGTACCTTTATGATTTATAAGGCTTTTGCCTTTGCTGATTATATCCATACTGCTTGAATCCACAAAAGGGAAATCATACCTAACAAATTAATGTCAAATAATATTTTAACGCCTGGTAAAGCTTCACCTTATAATCACTTCTAAACCGGTACGAGTACAATCCATTCATTACCCAGGTTATTTTCCGATAGGTATCAAACTTTACAACATATATTTCTAACCAACAATACAAACTAGGGGCAGCGGCTTAGGGTGAGTCTATTGTAATTATTTATCTCTGATATATATGATTTGATTTCAAACGATTGTCTGATAAACAATATCTGTAATCTCACTAAGAATCGTGTATACTTACATTACTTTTGTAATACTCCTTTCAAACACATGAATTGTGTATTATTCCTTTCCAATACCGCTATGATACGCTTTTTACAACATAATTCTTTATTTTTTTGTGCTATCAACTAACACCATAGTATGTTATTTTTATACAGAATAACTTATTGTTATAAATAGAATGGTCAGTGTGAAAGTTCTGATATTACTTGATGCTTGGTGATTGGTAAATTATCTGTCCCATTAGTGTTCATACAGTAAATCATCATGGCATTGCATACATTTATTTCAATAAAATATTGTTTAATCGTTCGTCTTGATCAAAAATATATTCTGTTTCAGACAAGACTTCTATGTTGTCAAAATGAATGATGTGCTAGCTGCATTCCTCATTGTATGCACCGTGAATATCCACTTATCAAAAGGCAAACCAACTTTTATTGAATAACTTTAATTTTGTTCAATAAATGCATACTTATGATGATTATAAATTAACTCGCTTAAATCAAACTGATGAATAAACTGTTAGAATAGTTGTTCGACAGATATGATTTTAAACCAACATGCCTTGGATGTGCTATATCTAACTTGAATATTCTTTATCGATGGAGCTATTGAATAAACATAAATAAGCTTGAATTTTATATATCTATATATGTTTCTATATCAGGTCGTGTTTTAAGTGTGTTTAGTGGAAATACGGAATTCATTTTTACGATAGAAGAGAGATATACTTTTCCTGAGGCAATTGCACAATGTAACGCTCTGGGTGGATCGATTGCAAGCATAACAACCTTGACAGAACATTATGATCTTATCGGGGCGCTTCTTGAAAGCGGGTAGCGTGTCTTTATTTGTTTTTGCAAATAATAATAATTGACATCAAAGTTAACTTATGATGATTTTAAAAGTGAATGGATCGTTTGAATGTTATCAGATTAAATTCAATTGGTGATTTAATAAGTTATTTCAAAACATGATAACAAGCATTGATTGTTGATTGATTGCTCTTACTATGTTTACTTTTGCTACACAAGATATTTTTTTGTCAAGATTTGAACGTGAAGATGGTGCCTGGATTGGACTGTTCAATGCGAATCCATGCAATGACTGCCTAACCAACCAAGGAAACGATGAGAGATTATCAACCAGTTGCAATGCATGTCGCAAAAGATGGATCTGGCTTGATGGCACAGATATGACAGATTTCAATGACAATATAATGTTTTATGGATGGTCAACACAATACCCTAGAGGTCGAGAACAATGTGCTACGCTAAGAAGAGGGGGTATCAATAGCGGATACTGGGATGACGATAGCGGTGAATGCAACTCTTCATATTACAATGTAGTTTGCAGGCGAGGTAATGGGTGTCACAATGCGATTTTATTACATTTGTAATTTCTACCTTATATGATAAAAATCAGTTTATTCTTTTTTCAGTGAAGTGAACTAATAATATGTATAGTAAAATCTATATTTTGTATATTTAATCGTTGTTTATACGTTGTATTACTATATTTTGATGAATCACAAATGTGTTGCTTAAAGTAAAACAATCAAATTGGTACCTCAATTATTGTGAATAATTGCAAATAGTCGTTTTTATACTTGTATATGGCTCTATTTAAGTAAACAGTGTATTGATTTGGTTCAAATGTGTTTATGTGATCTGATATTACAAAGAGTCAGTTCCTTTAATTATTTCACCTGGTAATGTGATCGCATTGTCAAAATAAAGGATTTTTGGGTTCTATAAATTTCTGACAGAACTAGCTACAACTACAAGTACGCCTAGACAAACACCAAATATACCCACATTCACTCGCGGACCAGCATCACTTGTTACCACTTCCGCATCCATAACAACAAACTCATCATCGGACAACAATGGGTCAATTAAATCAGGTAATAAAGGTGCACCAATTGTGCTCAATTTTCTGATACTTATATTTTCAAAGAGTATATATTAATATCAACTATTATGATTGGCTAGATGATTCTTTAGCTGTTAAACTGTAACAAACTCGTGTTGGAGGGCAGATCAAATCAAACAGATCATATCAATTTTATGATTTTATGTAAATCTAAGTTGTTTTAATATACAAAATTGCATTCACAAATAAAACAAGCTATATATGATACTTTATATAATTTATCTATATCATTGCTCGGTGTCAATTTCAAATTTTCATTTTGATTAAACGTCATTACAAATACCCATAACACATGGTATATTTTTTATTAAATTTCTATGTTATTTAATTCAAACTGAAATATTGAACATTAGAATGGTTTTGATAAATGAAATTTATCAAGTTCCATATCGTATATTGATAAAATCTTACTTAACCAGGGATATTTCAGACATATTGTACAAAATCTGAAAAAAATCATCATTTAAATCATCATTTAAAAGATCACTTTTAAATAGTCGTGTAACATCTTTATTTTTAAACTTTATGTTTAATATACCTGGAGAGGGTTTCTCAAATATTATGTTAATATCTGTATTTCATTGATTCTTGTTTTTTGCTTAAAAAACACATTTCCTTATTTATTTTAGTTCTTATTGCGGTTTTAATCATCGGTTGGAGTTTGCAACAATGGTAATAGCAACATCCGTATTAACTTTTGCAAACTCAGATAGATATAGTTAATGTTTGTTATTGATTGCAATTCGGTGTGATATTTGATTATGTTTTACTATGATTTGAAATTGATTAGGAAATTTGATAGAGAAATACATGCAACGTGTTAGGATTGTAACATGATAAAAATTTGACCAAGTTGTTTTAATAAATAATTTTGTTTATCCGTATTGTATGTAAGTTGTGCAACTATATGATATCAATACTCCTTTTATTTTATGGATGAGTTTTGTCTCATATAATGTATTCCAATATATTTTAATTCCGCGACAGTTATTATTTCTCTTTTTATATTTTATATAGAAGACAGAATCTTTATTTCAGCAGTCTAGGGTGTAAATTCTGACTTCGTCTTGTCATGAAAATTTCAAAAAAGGAATATATCATTATTAGGTCTGCTTCTAGAGACAATATGCCATTTCTGCATCACGTGGTAATTATTTTTCGAAAATTTACAAGAGCAAAATACATTTTTTAATGGCTCAAAGATGACCCCTATTCACTTGAACCACTAATCGAAATTTCAGCTCCCCCTATATTCACTCACTGTCGTCTGCATAGATTCTTTACAATGTGCCACATTCGTTCCTTTATAAGATAGGCTATATATAGACTATTGCTCTACTTCGCTCACTGTCGTCTGCATTAATAAGAGGCGTGATTAAAAGACTATTGGCCCGAATACTCACTGTCGTCTGTATAGATTCTTTACAAGGTGTCACCATAGTTACTTAATATTATGTGTGGTTAAAAGACTATTGTGCATGGGGCTGTGATGAGGAAAATCAAATTGTTAAATGCACAAAATACATGAGCAGGACAGGATATCCTGTTACATCAATCTGGATTCGCGAAACTGCGACACGTATAGTTTCATGCAGGTACGTAAAATGATAACTTATGCATATCTTTATTGTTAAAATATGCTTATTATTGGGTTGATCTGCTTGCCTAGCTTAATGTGGGGTTCACCTTAGCGGGCGCACGGTCGCATATGCGACCGTCGTTTCTTCCGCGCGAATGTCGTTTCAGGCGCACTCACGGTAGTGAGGGATATTCATAATATAAAATAGACATGTATTTTAAAACGCCTTTAAAAATTGCGCTCGCGCCTTGGGCGCTCGCATTTGAAATATTATCTTCGAGGGAGTGAATGTCATTTTACGGACGTGAGTAACGGTAAATATCTTTGATTTATTGTATTGGTGTTTATTAATTGCTTCTTTTTTGGATCCACCCGCTGAAATAAAATCAAGCTCATTTTGAATTTCATCGTCTGTCCACCTGGCGCGCTTTCTCAACTTAAACGTACAAACGCTGAGCACTTAAACGCTAAGCCATAGCCACCCACAGGTGTGAAGGGTATATAAAGGACATCATTATGAGTGATTATCTTAATTTCTTATATGCCCTTTCATCAAACGCTTAACGTTAAACGCTACACGCAAAACGCTTAACGTTAAACGCTATATTCTGATCTTGCAAACCCTTAAACGTTTAACGCTAAACGTTAGAGATATCGAGAAGTTAAGCCTGTGCGCCACTGTACTTCGGCATTTATCTTAAATTGAATCACTAAAATAGAAAACTCTTATAGAATATTGCTTAGACTCTGTCTTACACATGTATGAATGACCTTATGCAACCGCATTGAATAGAGTTCATATACTTGACAGCACACTGCCTTTTAACTTATTGACTTTTAACTTATTGACTTATTCACGGCCCCATGCACAATGGTCTTTTAACCACACATAATATTAAGTAACTATGGTGACACCTTGTAAAGAATCTATGCAGACGACAGTGAGTGTTCGGGCCAATAGTATTTTAATCACGCCTCTTATTAATGCAGACGACAGTAAGCGAAGTAGGGCAATAGTCTATATATAGCCTATCTTATAAAGGAACGAATGTGGCACATTGTAAAGAATCTATGCAGACGACAGTGAGTGAATATAGGGGGAGGGGAGCTGAAATTTCGATTAGTGGCTCAAGTGAACAGGGGTCATCTTTGAGCCATTAAAAAATGTATTTTGCTCCTGCGAATTTTCGAAAAATAATTACCACGTGATTCATAAATGGCATACTGTCTCTAAAAGCAAACCTAATAATGATTTATTCCTTTTTTGAAATTTTCATGACAAGACGAAGTCAGAATTTATGTCCCAGACTGCTGAAATAAAGATTCTGTCTTCTAGCCTATCAAAATGGTTTAATAGCTGTTTGATATATATATGATTAAATGTACCTAAAAAAGCTCAATTCAGTTGTATAGTGATGTTGATTTGTAATTAACTTACTGATATTTGATTTTACTTTACAATAAATGCAACTCTTAAAAGAGCGCTCGTAAAAGTTATACATGTATATGCACATTGTTCGGAAGTATCAAAACTTGCACTTTCTAAAATGCTAAAATAAAATAACACTCTTAGGAATGTTTGTGTCTATATTATTTTAATGAGTGGCCATTTCGATTTAAAATGGTAACATAATCAACCTAAACATTCGATATTCAGATAATTATCTTGCTATTTACCAATTCACTTACATTGCAAAAAAAAATGTTCAATAAAGGTGGACTAAAACTAATTCACATCAATCCTCTTTCACATAAATATAGACTTTTGATGTTGCAATTTGATTGCAATTGTCACGGTTTTCATGATGTGGTTTTTTCAAGGAGTAGTAAAACCGCTCCTTGCGATTTTAAACAGATAGAAAACAGTGAAAATTGCAACTTACGATATTTTCATACCAAGACCTTAGTCTGGGTCTTAATGAGTGGGGTTGGTATAGATCGGGGGTGCTTTGAGTTCAGGCAAGGGTGAGGTATATTGATTGATTTATGTGTTTTACATTCTCGTTGAATCACACTCATTGAAAAAATAATAACCGTGCTTATCTATTGTCATCAAAATTACTGAACAAGCCAAACAACGAATTGAACGCTAATGATGAACAAATGACGTGTTTGATACACATTGACACTCTGATGTGATAAATGATGTTTGGCCCGTCAATGAATATTGTTTCATGGTGATGTTGTTGCAAAAGTAAATACCAAGGTAATTACAAGGCAATGTAACTGAAGTAGGAGTTCACAGGAAAAAAACAATTATTGCGTCACAATATAAAATAATTGTCTTTGCTGTGTCAAGATAAATGTTTGTTGCGTCATAATAAAAACAACTATTGTGTAATTAAGCATGGCAACATATTCAACATATTTAAAAACATTATAATATAAACTTAAATATCAATGATACTAAGCGAATTTAAATGTTTTATTAATGCATTATTGCTTAAATGTTTATGCTAGAAAGTAATATCATAACTATAACAGAAGTGTCTACTGCAAACTGTTGTTGGGTTCATTTGGTTTTCGTTTCTATCAATGCCGTTTTGATATCTTATGTTTCTTCTTAAACGGATATATATGGCTTCGCACTATGGACATTATTGCCTTGTTTGCGCAATAACATTCAAGTTGAGAGTTTATATTTTGAAAAATCCTGTTTTTCTTAAACGTTTATCGCAATTTTCATTTGGAAGGTCAAATCATATTGTTGATTTCGAAGTATAGAAATCGATGAAATGCATAAACAATCTTATATTGTCTTTTGGGTTGTGTAAAAATTAGTTATTTGAACCTTTATAATTTATATGGCTTTTGCCTTCGCTGATTGTATCAACAACATGTAAATTATACCCAAACAATATATGTCAAATGAATTAGAAATGCCTGGTAGAGCTTCATAATTGCTTTAATTTATTATAAACGTTTAAAATAAACATTCGTGTTGTCGGCCGTCTATTGCTGCAGTTCCCAGATCTCAGAGGAAAACAGAGTTCGGCTTTAACCTTATCCTACCCAAAGCATCACCATAAATCAAGAATTTGACAAAAATGACTATACAAACAAATCTAAACATTAAGGATTTGACATTAATCAAGAATTCGTCATAAATGACTATACAAACAAATCTAAACATTAAGAAAACGATCCTGGAACTGCTGTATAAGAACAAAATCCAGTCGACAAGGCCTTTAAATAAAACCAAATTAAACTAGCAAATATATTTCATAATTCAGTATACCATTCGTGAACATTAACTACAAAATATGCAAAACCTTCGAATTGTAATTCAAAATTCCTAGAAACCTACTACACAACGGAGACTACGGACAAAATGATTAATACTAATTCATTAAACACAGAATTTCAGGAGGAAGAGTTTTTTCAGCATACTTCGAAAGAAATCAATAAAATACATTAGCTCTTATATTGTCGTTTATGATGTGTAAAAATCAGTTATTTGTACCTTCATAACATAAATAAATTTTACATTTTACTTATTATAGCATAATTACTTTACATACAATTGATATAAGATAAGTGCCTTACAAACAAATAAAACATGGTATAATAAGACCTGAATAAAATGTGAAAATGATATATGTAAATTTAAACGTAAGATATGGTTAGTTTTATCAACAACTAGATCAGCAAATAATTTGAATAAATATGTTTTAAACGTGTTTTACCCAGAAAAAAACCTTATACTGCAAATGTCACCAGGAAGCTCATTAAGCATGGTCAAAGCTCGGTGCTTTTTAAATAAGTCTTGCGGCTGGCTTTTAGACAGTTTGAAGTGATTGCGTCAGAGTAGGGTTTATGCCATACAGAACACTTTTAACATAGTGTAATCGTTACACAACATATGCATGAACAATGGTTTTTGCACTGTCGGGGGTGAGATACAGGACCGAGCCTTTGGGTACTCCGTATTCGAGCGCAGCATCAGCCGATGGGTGATCGTTAACAACTATGCACTGGGACCGGTTGCTTAGATAGGATACGATCCGGGACAACATGTCACCATATATGCCAAATTTCCTGTGCAGGCAATTGACCAGAAATGAATGATAAATTGTGTCAAAAGCGGCATTAACATCAAGCAGAGCAAATGGGCAATTCCAGCGTTATTCACGTTACATTTCAGTATATATATGTATGTTTGTAATATTTAAGAAATGGAGTGATTTTATCACACTATTGTAACATGTGACTCAGACAAGATTTCGTTATCCACGTTACACAATATGGACATGGGATTTTTACATAAAAATGTAAGCTTCTGACCTTGCTCAGTGAATTGAATAATCAGAAAAAATGCATGCTAGATCAAATATTTAATGCTTTGAGATTGTTATAAGAGAATATCCTTTGTTTTGGAACCTTGCATATGAGTGAAATTGAGCTCTAAAATAACAGACTAGCGTTATCCACGTTACGTTATCCACGTTACAAGCTCATCGCTATATTCGAAATCTCTATTGCTTCACACGAGACTATCTTTGGGGCTAAAATCGGTAATAATATGATACGTAATTACAAAATAGCTTTCGAAAATGCAAATAACATTTCAAAAATTTTATTTGACAGAATTACAATGAAAAAAAAATTTTTTTTTGATAAAATAAATGTTGACATAAAAATGATCTATTACGTCATTTATCTTCAGATTACACAAAAATAATGAAAAGAACAATGAATATAAAAGACAGAATCTTAAATTAATTCTCAATTGTTTAATAAACCAATCATCGTGAGTCAGTCATATGTTCCAAAAATATACCCTTTCAAAACGTGTTTTTTACTCATTCGATAATAGTTCTGGGATTTATTTACTGAGAAGCTGAGTGTTTGGTTTCCCATTTCTAATGTTGACGTGGTGACATTTGGCGATCCTTGGGATCGCAGGTGCTCCTTTGAAAACGTCCTTCACTTTCAGATCGTCATTTTTCTCTTCAATT